>PVJD01003897.1:17243-150914 GCA_004026545.1 Mormoops blainvillei
AAAAAAAAAAAAACAAAAAAAGAAACTAAGCAAACAACCAAAACAGGAACAGTATCAGAGCCCTGGAGACCATTTGGAGGGCTATCAACTGGGAGGGGGAAGGGGGAGAATGAGGGAAAAGATGCAGGGAATAAGAAGTATAAATGGTAGGTACAAAATTGGAGGAGGTTAAGAATAGTATAGGAAATGGTGAAGCCAAAGAACTTATATGCATGACCCATGGACATGAACAAAGGGGGGGAATGCTGGAGGGAAGGCGGGTACTGGGTGGAGGGTGGCAAAGGCCGAAAAATTAGGACAACTGTAATAGCATAATCAGTAAAATATACAGGGTCCGGCAGAAGTAATGCCTGCTTGAGTGTTGTTGGTAGGGTAATAATATGGGTGTAATAATTTATAGTTTTAATTTTAACATTTCATCTAAAATATCATATGACCCTGGCTTGTGTGGCTCAGTGCAGGCCAGGTCCCCAGCAGGGAGTGCTTGAGAGGCAAACACACATTAATATTTCTCTCCCTCTCTTTCTCCTTCCCTTCCCCTCTCTAAAATGAATAAATAAAGTATTTTTTAAAAATAAGTAAGAAATAAAATGTCATATGGTGTGCTTGAGTATGATATTGTTATGTTACAGAATTATATGCATATGACTTTGTAATAAAAGATTTTGTAATAAAAAAGTGATGTTGTGCCAGGCCCTATATTTAAAAAAAATAAATAAAATAAAAACAACAGCAAGTGTAAACCAATGCAAGAGCAGCCTATTGCCTCTTCCCACACTCCTTTTTAAAATTCTGTATGTAATGCATCCTGGGAATTGCGTTAGACTTTTGTCATTTTACTTACCGACCTTGCTGTATATTGAAGTCGTAAGCTGTTTTTCAAAAATAGATTTTTTTGTCTGTTTTGTACTGTTTACTTGATGTTTTGGAGCCAAATACAGCACTTTATAGTCTTCCCTATTGAATTTTACCTGTTTAAATTTGGTCTAGAATTCTAGCCTCTTGATATTTTCTCAGTGCATCCATTTTTCCACTCAGTGTATTTATTATCTCCCTCAGCTACATGTCATTCTTAATTTGGAAAAAAAAAAAGACTTTTATTTAAGCCATGGCTGGTGTAGTTCAGTGGATTGAGCGTCGGCCTGTGAACCAAAGGGTCACTAGTTCGATTCCCCAGTCAGGGCACATGCCTGGGTTGCAGGCCAGGTTCCCAGTAGGAGATATGCGAAAGGCAACCACACATTGATGTTTCCCTCCCTCTCTTTTTCCCTCCCTGCCCCTCTGTCTAAAAATAAAATAAATAAAATCTTTTTTAAAAATTAAAAGAAAATAAATCTCTTTAAAAAAACACACAAAGAACTTTTATTTAGGACATTTTCAAACCTAAGGAAAAGTAGAGAGAGTAGTAAAATGAATCCACATCACCCTGCTTCAATAACTGTCTTGTGTCATGGGGATCTCCACCTGCTCCCTCCCCGCCCCCATTCACTTGATTATTTTTGAAGCAAATCCCAGACATTGGATCACTTTATCCTTAAACATTTTAGTATACATTTCTAAAAAAATAAGAATTGAAAAAAATGCCACAGTACCATTATCACACACACAAGAAATCAGTAATTCCATAATGTCATTAAATATCTAGTCAGTGCTCAAATTTCTCTCACTGTCTCATGATACTTTTTTTATAATTTTACTCTTGATTATGATCAGCATGTCTTCTTGATAGCTCATTCAGATTATTTTCTTAATGTATCAGTCATTTGAAATTGCTCTTAGGATTGCACCAGTCTGTTTGCTGAAACCTTTTGTGAAGGAGGAGTTCCTCAACCCGTTGGTCATTTGATTGCTTTACCCCATCTCATTCTGTCCGTTTTAGACGGGCCTGCGTGCCTGCTCCCTTCCGTCTTCAGTCTGCCCTCAACACAGCAGCCATATCGATCCTGTCCGAGCCTAAACGTCTCCCCTCCACAGAACCTCAGATGAAAAGATAAAGTCTGTGCATGACCCAACAGGCCCTGCTTATCCTCCTCCCCATTTCCTTCTGCTTTTCCTGCCTGCCCATTTTGCTTTGGCCACACTGGCCTCCTCCTCGCTGTTCCTTTAACATACTAGGCTTGCTCCCATCTCAGGGACCTTACCTCTGCTCTCTCCTCTGCCTGAAATGCTCTTTTTGGAAATCCGTCTGCCTTTTCTCCATCTCTTTAGGCCTTTCCTTGAGTACGTGCCTCTCCTGGGCCTTTGCTGGCCACTTCAGCTAAAAGCTTCCCCTCACATGTATTATCTCCTTTGCTTTATTTTTTCTCCTTAGTATTTATCACTGTCTTGTTTATTATCTCTTGTGTCACTTACAAAGGAGTGTCCACCAGGGCAGGGATTTTTGTTTTGCTCATTTCTGTATCTCCAGTTTTAGACCAGGCCTGTGTATAGGAGATAGTAATTATTTATTAATGAGTTAAAGAATGAGTAAATTGAGTGAGTTTATGAATGTTGGCTCCTAGGGATTATAGCTTCCTCCGTTAGCACTTGTAAGTCATTACCTTTGTACTATTATTATTATTATATTCTTTATGGTTACATAAGTTATTGTGTATGCATGTGTGGACTATTATGAATCCAGTAAATTATATTCATGAGGAGTTTTAAGTGATAGGTGGAAATTATATGCTATATGTGAAAGGTAAAGATATACCCACTATACATTTACTAGAAAGAAATAGGTCAACATTTTAACGGTGGTGTTATTTCTGGATGAAGTGTGGGTGGTGGTTATTCTTTACACTTTTCTGTACTTTCTTGGTTTCCTATAGGCATGCATTTCTTTTATAATAAGGAAAAAGATACTACTTCTTCCCTCCCACATCCATTCCATCATGAAATGGAACAATCCTTTTTAGACTCTAGCCTAAGAGCTACAACACACTTACTTCTCTGTAGCTGAGGGCTCCATCATGTTCCTCCTTCTTGCAAACTGGAACATAGTTATCTATCTTCATTCTTTTGAGATTTCTCTTTTTAGCAGCATAACTTCTTAAAATTTCTTTAGTTCAGTGATCTTATTTGCAAGTATTTTCAATCTTGGTAGAAATCTTGGAAGATTGGTAGAACCAATCTTGGTTCAGTCTTGGTAGTGAATAGATTTGAATTTATTCTTTTTGCTCATCAGGAACTTTATTTTTTTCCTTAGGATTGTTAATTCTCTTCCATTTAACCGCAAATTTATTCCCTTTGATAGAGAATTTAGGAACAGAACAGAGGCTGAGAAGTTCGGTTCATTCAGCATTACATTTTATTATCAGGTAAATTGCCTTTTGTTCTGATAACCCCCTTAGTACCTTTTTTGTAGGTCCTAATTTATTTTGAACCTTAGCTACCTCTCGTGGTTCTTCCAAGTCTTGCCGTTGTTTCTTGCTGATTGCTTATGTGTCTTTCTGTCTTTTCTCTGTTCTTTTAGAAGAGCTCCCTGTACATCTGCTTTTTCCCTTGTGCCTTTCCTACCTGCTTGACAGTTTTTGAAATGCCCAAACAAGTGTATTTGAAGAGCTTTCCTTTTAGAGGTGGTCTCATGCCATGGAACTATGTGTCTGTTTTTAGAGCTTCTTGCTTCTGTCTTTCTAGAGCCTAGAAATGCAACCCCTACTTTGTCGCCTCACATACTAAGTTGGCATGGTCCCTTTCTCTTAAAGCAGTTCCCCCACTTTACCTTGTGTATCTGTGGAACATGAAAATGTCTGCACACGAAGTAAGGAACTTTTCGATTCTTCCAGTGTTAGCTGACTGTGACTTTGAATGGGTGTCAGCACAGTTGAAGTCCTCCAGGATGACAGTATGCTTCTCCTGTGCTGCAGTTGGCCTCAAGGGCGGTCCTACCCACCACCTCCACTCGGCGCTCCCACAGGAGTGTCATATCTGCATCTCTCCTGCTGACCCTGCCTTCCCATGTTTCCCAGTGAGTGTTTCACTTTGAATGCTTATGAATGGGGCTCCTTACCAGCCCTTTCCCAGCAGTCCAGTGTCTCTGGAAAGCTCAGACTCTTTTTGTCATCACATTCTCTTCAAGTGAGCCATGCCCGCTGAATCTTGAGCTCTCTGAGATGTAAAAATACATACACACATATCCATGTCTGTGTGTACATATATATCACACATATATATATAATTCTTTGTTATCTTAAATGATTTCCACTCTGAAAGAGTGTTCAAAGAAGAGAGGAGGCAATTTGAGAGCCTGTGAATGAATGTACATTAGGTTCTTTTTCAAGTTCAGTAACTTAGAGGTGAGTGGGTGTGGAGCACTTTGATCAATGACCCTGACTGCTGTTTGCTATTCTCAAAACTGCAAAATTGAGTTTACTCAGGATATTGGAGTAGAAAGCTATTTTGAGTACTGAGAGTGACTGGGAGAGGGTTTTGAGGTTCCAGAAAAGGCCAACAGGCACAGCGTAGGTCAGTGAGCTCAGTTCAACAAAGTGAGCGGTGTGTGAGACCCGGAGCATGCCCTGTGGGGGCCCCAAGCTTAAAGAAAACACTGTGCTTTTATTTAGAAGTTCTCAGTGTGTCCTCCAGCCACAGAACAACAGCAGTACACTTGGTTGAGCAAGTTGGGTTTATTACGTTACCAAGGGAGAATGTACACCATGGAGAAGAACATGGTATCTCAGTAAGAGAGTATTTGAAAGCCTTATTATTGGATTTGGGCTTGTATTAGGTGATTTTGAGGAAGGTTTAAGGATGTGGCGCTTTGTGATGCTGTCAGGAAATGGGGAACATTCTGTGATAGGATATCTTAATAGTTTATCTAAAGGGAGAGCAGACGAGAGAAAGACTAAAGCTGTCATTGGTGAAGCAGCAGCAGTCGCTCATTATCCAAGAATGGGGGCGATTTGATATTTGGTTGGGACAGTGTTCTTTCTTTGTCTGTGTTCAGGCAGACTACAGAGTTGTCCTTTTTTTTTTTTGATCCATCATGATTACAAAATGGCCTTGTCTGATGGTTAGATACTGATGTCCTGGAATTGCTTATAATTGTCAGGAGAACACCAGGTCTTAACTGTGAGTGCCGGGCCGGCTCGCAGCGGCAGCAAGGCCAAGCCGATAGTACCGATCAGCTTCTGGATGTCAGGCTGCTTTTCTTTCTCTCAGACATGATTTGCAGGTTTCAGTCCGCACCAAACAAAGTTGGGTAGAAGCGGTGCTTAGTGGAAGATGTTACCTATTTCTGCTTCCCAGTCCATTCACATAGTTGCTGTATGACACATGCATGTAACTCTTGAATAAAGCAAGGTGCGCTAAGTGAAGTTAAAGAGGTTCGAGAAGTGTATTCTAAGTACATGGGAGGAGAGGGCTCTGAGGGGGTGGCAGTGGCCTGGGCCTTGAAGGATAGGCTGGATTTAGATTATGTGGAGTTGGAGAGAAAAGCAAAGCCACTGGAATATAAATGCTTAGAGGCGAGAAATCACCAGGCGGGCTCAGAGCAGGCGAGGGTCTGGTTAGACTGAGTCAGGAGCTTGTAATGGGAAGGAGGTGCGAAGAGGTGCTTTTGAGCTAGACTATGTAATTCAGTTGTTTAGGAATTCTTTTTGTGGGGAGGGAGCATCAGAACTTGTTAAATACCTACTCTGTGTGCTGGGTGCTTTGGAAACGTTATTTTATTTAATCTGTAATCCTGTAACAACCCTGAGAAATAGGAATCATTATTCCCTTTTTACAGATAATGAAAATGAGCCCTAGAAACTCCGTTTAACCTCCACTTAAGTTGTCGGAGCCACAGCCAGGAGCTCAACTGATAACTCTGACCGAAAAGATGGCACTCATTTTACTTCGCTTCGCTACCTTCTGTTTAAGGTGGCCGCTGTCATCAGTGAGAACTATTGAAAGCTTTCAGTTAGAAAAATGGCAAGACCAGTTAGAATTATGCTTCAGGAAAATTACTCTGGTAACAAAACAGTAACAGTTAGCATGTGTAGAGTATATGGACTAGGCCCTATGCTAAACCACTTAGACGTAAGTATCTCTTTTAGTAATATGTAGGATGAACTAGAGCGGGGAGGCTGGCAAAAGATGAAGAAAGATCTGGTTAAATTAGCAGAAAATATCAAAGCAGTGATAAGCAAAGTGGAGTTAGGAGAGGAATGTAACAAGAAGAGGCCCTTGGAGACTAGCGATGAAGAAACAGCTGTTGTCCCAACCTCCACTTTAAGTAATGCTGAATTAAATGTGACCTCTGGAACTGCCTCAGTGTTTAGAAAGAAGCTGAGATATCTTAAGGAGCTAGCCCATAAGATCCCTCTTGAACTGTGTAGTCAGAAATAAAAACATATTCAGTTCTTTATTGATTTATTTGCCCTGAGAATGAAATGCTGCAGATGGTTAAAGTTGCTTTCAGAAAGCTCTTTTGTTAACAGCGCTAGAGTTTGTGTTTTTGTTTTTAGCAGTGAGGGTGGTTATTAACAATGGAAAGTAGAGCTTCACTCTGTAAAATCCATTAAGTTTTTAGTCAAGCTTAAATGATATGCTAAGTGAAGCATTAATAATTAAATAAACCTATATATGGGGAGAGCTTTCAATAAACAATTAGGATTTAGTCAGATCCCATTTTAGGGAATACTTAAGTACATTTAGCGATAGCGAAGACAGCTGTTTTCTATTTTGGATATTCTGCAGTTTTAATGTTCTAATATCCTTAATGTTCTGATCTCTTTAGATTTTTTTTAAGCACATTTTTAACCACTCTTCCCCAACAAATCCTGTGTATAATGTAGCTTTTAAAGTAGAACATTTGAATAGTGAAAAGCAGAAAATGACCTAAACGTTCATCAGATGGGGAGGGGATAAATAAATTGTGACATGGATGTATAAGAAAATGCTTTGAGTACATAAACTGGAGCTGCATGTATCAACATGGTACATTTCTAGGCCCAAATATTGATCCTCACCCAGAAAAAAAAAAGGCAAAAAAAGAGAAGTTGCAGAAGCATGAGTACACTATGATACCGTAATATAAAAGTTTTAAAATTGTGGTAAAATACATATCACATAAAATTTATTATTTTAACCATTAGGTGTACAGTTTGATGGCATTAGGTACATTCACGTTGTTAAACAACCATCACTTCTATTCATTCATAATATAAAGTTTTAAAGTACTCAAGCTAATATTGTATATCATTTATGGATGAGTACTTATGTAGTAAAGTCTAAAAGTACACCTAATGATCACCAGATTCAGAGCTGTGGCTCTCTCAGAGAGGGTGCATGGGAGTTCCAGTTCCATCTTCATGGTAAGTAGGTATACAAGTGCCCATATATTATTTATACTTTTTTGTACATTTGGAGTATTTCATTACAAGTTTTTAAAAATCAACTAGGCATTTCTAAATGTTTTATAGTCATGGGCTTTTTTAACATTCTGGGCTGTTAAGTTCTGAGAAACATGATGGTACCAAGATCCAAGAGGGTGAGGTTACTGCCTGTTAAGAACAGTTAACTTTACAGAAAGAAAAATCTCTTCCAAATTCAGCATTCTGACCCAAGCCTGCCATTTCAGGTACACCCTTAGTCACAGGTGGCAGAAGATAATAGTTTTTAAGTGTAAAGGTCTGAGAGAATGACTCTAACAAAGAAAATAAATAGAGGAGGAAAACAGGTTTTGGAAGGTGAAAATAAGTTTCATTTTTAGGTTCGAGATGATAGACATATAAAAGGATCTATATATATTAATGAGACTTAGAGATAAGAAATGGGAGCTCGAGGAAAGGATCAGAACTAGAGCGGTATGCTTTGGATATTATAATGGATGCCTTGAAAATGAATGATTTTTGCCAAAGGAAAGTGGATAAAGAACAGAGGGGTCTAAAGATAGTTTATTCTATAAATGGTGTTGGGAAAATTGGACAGATATGTGCATAAAAATGAAAGCTAGACCACCTTCTTATACCACACACAAGAATAAATTCAAAATGGATTAAAGACTTAAATATTAGACCTAAAACCATAGAAATCCTAGAAGAAAACATAGGCAGTAAAATCTTGAACATTGCTTGTAGCAGTATTTTATCCGACATATCTCCCTAGGCAAGGGAAACAAAAGAAAAAAATAAACATATGGGACTTCATCACACTAACAAGTTTTTGCTTTGCAAAGGAAACCATCAACAAAATAAAAAGACAACCCACAGAATGGGAGAACATATTTGCTGATATATCTGCTAAGGGATTACTATTCAAAATTTATAAAGAACTTATAAAACTCAATACCAAAAAAAAAAAAAACCAACAGCCCAATTAAAAAATGGTCAAAAGACCTGAATAGACATTTCTCCAAAGAGGATATACAGGTGATCAATAGACATATGAAAAGATGCTTAACGTCACTAATCATCAGAGAAATGCAAATTAAAACCGCAATGAGCTGTCACCTCATACCTGTCAGAATGGCTACTGTCAATAAATCAACAAACAACAAGTGCTATCGAGGACATGGATAAAAGGGAACCCTTGTGCACTGTTGGTGGGAATCGGCCACTGTGGAAAGCAGTATGGAAATACCTCAAAAAAATTAAAAATAGATCTGCCATTTGACTCAGTGATCCCACTTCTGGGAATATATCTGAAGAAACCCAAAACACTAATTCGAAAGAACATAAGCAACTGTGTTCACTGCAGCATTATTTATTATAAATCGCCAAGATATGGAAGAGGCCCAAGTGTTCATCAGTAGATGAGTGGATAAAACTATGGGACATTTATATACACAATGGAATGCTACTTGGCCATAAAAAAAGAAAATTTTACCCTTTGTGACAGTATGGATAGACCTGGAGAACATTATGGTAAGTGAAATAAGCCAGTCAGAGAAAGAAAAATGCCATATGATTTTACTCATATGTGGAATCTGATGAACAAACTGAACTAACAAGCAAAATAGAGACAGACTCATAGATGGAGAGCAGGCTGACAACTACGGGGGGGACAATTAGGGGGTGGAGGAATCGAGCACAAAGGAAAAGGACTAATGGACAACAGTGTGGTGATTGCAGAGGGGCAGGGTATAAGAGGGCTAAATGGTAATTGAAAAAATATATAATAAAAATGTTTTTAAAGAAAGAACACAGGTTGAGAGAGTCTTGGGGAGAGAGGATTAAAGAAGAACCAGTCCAACAGTCTGGGATGGAATAGGTGAAAGGACCAGCAAGTGGGAAAACGAGCTCAGTAGAATGATGGGCCATAGAGATTAAGGCAGAACGATTGACGAGGATTTATTCAGATTGGTGCAGTACTTATTGAATGACTAGTATGTGGTAGTATTCTCTTTTGTGTGTTGCAGAGGAGTCTTAAGAGTGAGAACTGAGGAAAAAGTCACTGGACTTGAAGGTTAAGGCACAGTTAGCACCATGTTGTTATAATTATACTTTTGTCTGTAAACTATTTAAAGACAGGAACTCTGTTTTATTTATCATTTTAATCTTAGTGCCTGGCACAGTGCCTGGCACATTAAGTGTAAATATGCAAACTATTATGCCAAATATAAAATGCTTGGGTTTCAAGCAAGTGGCATTCTTCCCTCTCAGACCCCTCCCCCACATACAGCACCACAAGGCAGTGATGTGGGTTACCCTGCCCTGGTGAATACCTATGCCCCTCACAATGTATAGATGCTTCAAGACCAAAAAAAAAAAAATACACACACACACACACACACACACACATATATGGCCCCAACAGAGGAACAGATCAAAGCTCCAAAAATAGAACTAAGTGATGAAGAGATAGCCAACCTAACAGATGCAGAGTTCAAAACACTGGTAATCTGGATGCTCACAGAATTGGTGAAGTATGGTTGCAAAATGGAGGAAAAAGTAAAGGCTATGCAAGGTGAAATAAACAAAAACATACAGGGAACCAACAGTGAAGGGAAGGAAACTGGGACTCAAATTGATGATTTGGAGCAGAAAGAAGAAATAAACATTCAACCAGAACAGAATTAAGGAACAAGAATTCAAAAAAATGAGGAGAGGCTGAGGAACCTCTGGGACAGCTTTAAATGCTCCAACTTCAAATCATAGTGGTGCTAGAGGAGAAGAGGAAGAGCAAGACATTCAAAACTTATTTGAAAAAATAATGAATGAGAACTTCCCCAATCTGGAAAAGGAAATAGACTTCCAGGAAGTTTGGGAAGCTCAGAGAGTTTCGAAGAAGTTGGACCCAAGGAAACACATACCAAGGTACATCATAATTATATTACCCAAGATTAAAGATAAGGAGAGAATCTTAAAGGCAGCAAGAAAAAAGGAGAGATTTACCTACAAAGGAATTTCCCTAAGACTATTAGCTGATTCCTCAAAAGAAACCTTCCAGGCAAGAAGGGGCTGAAAAGAAGTGTTCAACATCATGAAAGACAAAGACCTACATCCAAAAATACTCTATCTGGCGAAACTATCATTTAGAATGGAAGGGCAGATAAAGTGCTTCCCAGATAAAGTAAAGTTAAAGGAGTTTGTCATCACCAAACCCTTGCTAAATGAAATTATTAAAGGGACTAATCCAAGAAAAAGAAGATGATCAAAACTATGAACATTAAAGTGACAACAAACACAATTATCAACAACTGAATCTAAAAAAACAAAAACAAAAACAAACTAAGCAAACTGCTAGAACAGGAACAGAATCACAGAAATGGAGATAACATGAAGGATTATCAGCGGGGAAGTGGAGGGGAGAATGGGGGAAAAGATACAGGGAACAAGAAGCATAAATGGTAGATACAAAATAGGGGAGGTTAAGAATAGTATAGGAAATGGAGAAGCCAAAGAACTTATATGTACGACCCATGGACGTGAACTAAGTGGGGGAATGCTGGAGGGAGGGCGGGGTGCAGGGCAGAGGGGAATAAAGGGGAGAGAAAAATGGCACAACTGTGATAGCATAATCAATAAAATATATTTTTAAAATAAAATAAAATGCTTTGGTTTCTCCTAGATCCTAGGATATAAAACATTTTTACTTTCTAGCCTATCTGTTCCATTGCACTCCAATTCCTCTCCTACCTTTGAAAATAGCATTCTCTACCTTTTCAGCTTCTCTTTAATTCCAGTATACATTCTCTTTATCAGTCATGTTTCTCTACTTCTTGACACATCTCAATTCAGTCAGTATTGCTTTTTGAAACCGTATATTGTACTTCCTTTCTTACTCCCATTACTCATTAACTCAAGACAGGTCTGACAGTCAGAGCTGTACAGAGGTGGCATGAGCTTCCTAGGGAAGTACTTAGTTCTTTCTGTTGGATGGGATTCAGCAAAGTCAAGACCACCACTTAAGGGAGGGAAGGATATTGAACACAGGTGGTTAGACTAGATGACTTTAAAGAATAGCTTTATTGAGCTGTAATTCACATACCATGCAATTTACCTATTAAAGTGTACAGTTGGTGGTTTTTAATATAATCACAGAGCTGTGCAATCATCCCCACAATCAATTTCAGAACATTTTATCATTCCCCCTGTTCCAGCCCTAAGAAACCACTAATCTACTCTCTGTCTCTATAGGTTTGCCCATTCTGGACATTTCATATTAATGAAATCATATAATATGTAGTCTTGCATAACTGGCTTTTTTTCACATAGCATAATGTTTTCAAAGTTTATCCATATTATAGCATTATCATATTTCATTCCTTTTTATGGCCAAATAATATTCCACTGTATGGATATAACACATTTTGCTTATCCTTTTCTCAATTGATGGATATCTGGCTATTGTAAATAATACCGTTATGAATGTTTGTATACAAGTTATTGTGTGAGCATATTCTTCTTCGGTATGTACGTAAAAGTATAGTTATTGGGTTGTATGGAAACTTTGTTTACCCTTTTGAGGAACTGCCCGACTTTTTCAAAGTGGTTGCACTAGTTTACATTCCCACCAGCAGAGTATGAGAGTTCCATTTTGTCCATAACCTTGCCAACACGTGTTTTTTTTTTTACATTCAGTAGTATTCTATACTAGTTTCAGTTGTATAACATAGTGGTTAGAAAATCATGTCTTTACAGAGTGGTCCCCCCAGTGTTTCAAGTACTGAATTGGCCCCATACATAGTTATCATGATATTATTGATTGTATTCCTTATGCTGAACTTTATATCCCGATGACTATTTTGTAACTACCAATTTGTACCTCTTAATCCCTTCAGCTTTTTCTTCCATCCCTCCAAACCCCCTTCCCTCTGGCAACCATCAGTTTGTATTCTGCATCTGTAAGTCTGTTTCTACTTTGTTCATTTATGTTGTCCTTTTTATTTCACTTAGCACAATACCCTCTGGGTCCATCCATCTTGTTGCAAATTCTAAGATTTGATTCTTTTATTTTTTAAAGATTTAAAAAATTTATTTATTTTTAGAGAGGGGGAGGGGAGGGAGAAAGAGAGGGAGAGAAACATCAATGCATGGTTGCCTCTCACGTGCCCCCTACTGGAGACCTGGCCTGCAACCTAGGCATGTGCCCTGGCTGGGAATTGAACCTGCGACCCTTTGGTTCACAGGTCGGCACTCAGTCTACTGAGCCGCACCAGCCAGGGCAGATTTCATTCTTTTTTTTTTATGGTTAAATGATATTTCATTGTATATATGTGCCACATCTTCCTTATCCAGTCATCTGTTGATGGGCACTTGGGTTGCTCCCATATCTTTGCTATTATAAATAGTGCCACAATGAACATAGGGGTGCATATATTTTTTCTAATTAGTGTTTTGGGTTTCTTTGGATATATGAGTATACCTAGAAGTGTAAGTACTGGGTCACAAAGAAGTTCCATTTTTAATTTTTTGAGGAACCTCCCATACTGTTTTCAATAGCGGTTGCACCAGTCTGCATTTCCACCAACAGGGCAGGAGGGTTTCCTTTGCTCCACATCCTCGCCAGCACATGTCATTTGTTGATTTATTGATGACAGTCATTCTGAGAGGTGTGTAGGTGATACTTCATTGTGGTTTTAATTTGCATTTCTCTGATGACTAGTGATGTTGAACATCTTTTAATATGTCTCTTGGCCATCCGTATGTCCTCCTTGGAAAAGTCTCTATTCAGGTCCTCTGTGTATTTTTTTTAATTGGGTTGTTAGAGGTTTTTTTGGTGTTGCATTTTATGAGTTCTTTATGTGTTGGGTATTAACCCCTTATCAGATGTATCACTGGTGAATAGCTTTTCCCATTCAGTGGGTTGTCTTTTTGTTTTGCTGATGGTTTCCTTTGCTGTGCAAAAACTTTTACCTTTGATGGCATCCCATTTGTCTATTTTTCTTTTGTTTCCTTTGCCCAAGGAGATATATTCCAACACTTTTTATTATCCATTTTTTTTTTATTATAGCATCCTAGTGGGTATAAAGTGGTATCTCATGTGGGTTTAATATGCATTTTCTTGATGGCTCATGGTGTTGAACATCTTTTTGTGTGCTCATTGGCCTTTTATATGCTTTAGAGAAATGTCTGTTAAGAGCCTTTGACAATTTTTAAATGGATTGTTTTTATTGTTATTGTTGAGTGGTGGGAGTTCTTTATATATTTTGGGTATTAGACCCTTATCAGATACATGATTTTCTCCTGTTCATTGGGCTGTTTTAGGTTTCTTGATGGTGTTATTTGTAACACACAAGTTTGAAAATGTGATGAAGTCCAATTTACCTATTTTTTCTTTCGTTGCTTGTGCTTTTGGTGTCATATCTAAGATACCATTACCTAATCCAAAGTCATGATGGTTTATGTCTGTTTGTTTCTGAGTTTTATAGTTTTAGCTCTTACATTGAAGTTTTTAATCCATTTTGAGTTAATTTTAAAATTTAGTATGTTGTGAATGAATTAGGGGCCCAACTTCATCCTTTTGTCTCCATACCAGTTGCTGAAAAATACTGGATGCCATTTTAAAAATTTATTTTTCAATTATAGTCCCCATTCAATATTATTTTGTATTGGTTTCAGGTGTACAGCATAATGGTTAGACAGTCACATGCTTGACAAAGTGCTCCCCCTGTTACTCCAGTACCCACCTGGCACCATACGTTGTTATTACAATGTTATTGACTATATTCTCTGTGCTGTACTTTATGTTCCAGGACTGGATGACTTTTAAGGCTCCTTCTGACTCTGAAGACTCTATGATGCTCTGTTGTGCATTGGTTTCTCTTAACTGTCTAAACTGGTAGACAGTCAGGGCTTCATGTGATGGCTACCCTTTTCTCAAGACTACATCATGTCTGAAACAGGGATTGCCATTAGTCTTTTATCTATTTCTCCTAGACTTCTCAGGTGCTCTCAACTCTGTCCTCCTCTTTTATGATACTGGTTTGTTGCTAGTCCTCTTTGACCAGCTCAAGTTTCTTTTTTTCTGCTTTTTACCTATACACGCACATACTCCTCCAATCCTTTTATTATGGGAATGGTTCACTTACCTAATTTTGATTAGCTTTATCATTTAGGTAGCATAGAGTTTCTTCTCAAGCCCAACTATAGTCTATAACAGGAATTTCTTCTGAATGTTCCACCAGTCCTGGGATTTAATGTGTAAAAAATGTGTACTCAGTCTTCCCGTCATCGTACACCTTCCCAGTTTCTTCATTGTCTTCTCTAAGTATCTTAAACTCCTGACTTTGGAGTATTCTTACCTCCTCCCCAGTTAGCTCTGTATTGTGTTCAATAATAAATGCTGCAGATCATTACGTACATGGTGGGAACCCTTGGACCTATCCTCTCCTTTTCGTAGCTGTAGACAGCACCTCAAGCCCTTGCATCTCAGAGCTGAATTACTGCCCTCTTGCTGATTTCCCAGACCCCGGTTTCTCTGTGTTAGGCCCTGTACTCAACTTCTAGATTAATCCCCCTCAAACACCTTTCTTAGTAAGTCACTTCCTGGATCCTAGACCCACAGTATCAAATTTATACACCACAAGTTAGCATTTAAACTCCACCTCCATTGCCCTCTCCTTATCTGTTACTTCTCTAAATGACACCAAGCTATTGAGTTGGCCAAAAAGCCCATTGCATTTTTTCCATACGATGGCTCTAATAGTGCTTAGGTGTCTTTAACTTCAGACTGAACAATTTTGTTAGACTGTTTTATGACAGCCCGATAATATCAGCGTGCACTTTAAAAAACACCAAAATTGGTGAATTTTTGTGCAGCCATTTTAATATTGAAGGTGGAAGAAGATATGCAAAATTTTGGCATATTGTGCTTTATTATTTTAAGAAAGGTAAAAGTGCAACTGAAATGCTGAAAAAGATTTCTGCAGTGTATGGAGAAGGTGCTGTGAATGATCAAATGTGTCAAAAGTGGCTTGCTGAGTTTCTTGGTACTGCTGACATTTTAGCCAAATAAGTCTTTGCTGTGGGGCTGTCTGATGCATTGGAAGATGTTTAGCAGCACCCCTGGCCTCTGCACACTTGAAGCCAAGAGGGAGAAAACCGACATGTTCAAAATATCCAAATCAATAAAGTTATTGGTGAAAATGAAAAATGCGTCTTTTGATTTATGGAAAAAACGTAACCGACTTTTTGGCAAACCCAATCATTTGGTAGTTAGCCTTATTTATTCTTTGTCCTTATTTCATTGTTCTCACCTCGTCCTTGTTGCACACGTGCCTTCCTCCTGGCATGCCGTTGCTTCTCTGCTTTTCTGAGTCTCTTTCCCTTCAGTGGTTCATCCCATTCGACTCTCCTGTTTTTTTCTTTTTGCATTCTTTCAGTAGATATTTAGTTTGTCTAGTAATAAAGTCTGTAATACCCTGTCCCTTTTTGTTGTGTCTTTCGGATATGCTCCTTTTTAAGAGCACTGTTCCGGGAACTATTGTTTCTATTTCAATTATGGCTTTCCTCCTTTGCTACCTATAGCACAGAGCCCTGAGTTTACTAGCTGTCCAGTAAATCTTCCTGGCTGACAGATCTATAAGAGTTTTGGGGGGTAGATGTGTACTGTTTATCAGCAGCATCAATTTTTAATTTTAGAAAGGCAAAAATAATACTTTTTGTGCCATTATCTGGTTTTAATTTTTTTTGTTTTATACTAGATTTTGAAGAGTGTTCTCAGTACAGCAAAATGAAGTTGAACATCATACTACCAATATTAAATATAATTTATTGAACACTAGCCACTCTATATCTAATCCTCTGAAGAGAAAGCTTACCTAGCTGCTTGGGTATTGGCTAGGCATTTTTTTGAAGGTGCATTATAGCCTTAAAGCTAGTACTCACCAGTTAATATAATAAGGTCCTTAGCAATTTCACAGCAGCATAACAGTCACCAGCACCCAGAATAAGGACTGATGACCTGGTTTTCTTCTACTGTCTGAAGCTATGTTTCTTTTCTGTTGCTGACCTTCTCTTAAAAAGAAGCATTTTTTTTACCCATAATTTCTATATCTTCCAAAGTCAGTTCTGGGAAAGGAGCAGTGGAGCTTGGCTGAGAAAGGATTCAAGGCAGATGGCAGCTGATCCAGTCGCGAGCTGTCTGACCTCCCTGTCTGACCTCCCTGCCTGACCACCAGCCCTGCCTTACCTCTGGGGCAGAGAGTCGACTCGAAGATAGTCCTTAGTTCATAGCACCTTATCAATATCATCAGAGCAAGTTTTCTTTCTGGTTTTGTTCTTTTTCTTTTTAACCCTTTATCTTCAATCGTCATGCCCATTACCTTCCCCATTCATATGCACTCACTGTAATATATTTATGTCCTTATACCTCTACGTATTTGCTTGAAAAGATATGTAGTATAATTGTGGTATTTGCTTATTTTTTTACTCAATGCCATACTTTTTAAGAGGCACTTACGTTGCTGTAGGTATAGCTAAAGTGTGATTTCTAAAAGCTACATAGAATTCCATATTTGTATCCATTCCATAATTGATTTTTTTTCATTCTTTCAGTTATGGAAAGCAAAGTTTCTTAAAGTCCTCTGCTACAACATCATCACAACAAACATTCTCACACATATCTGTAAAGCCTACAGTCCAAATTGGGATATAGACAGCCTTATTTGAGAATTTCTCTGCAATTTATGCACCAGAGTGGGATCACTGGATCATAGGACATAGACACATTTAATGTCAACCATACAGCCAGATCACTGAGCAGAATGGCTGTATCAGTTTATACTCATCTCATCTCACAGTACATGAGAGTTCTTGCCTCCCCATATCTTTGCCAGTCTTT
Organism: Mormoops blainvillei; assembly: GCA_004026545.1. Classification (NCBI taxonomy): domain Eukaryota; kingdom Metazoa; phylum Chordata; class Mammalia; order Chiroptera; family Mormoopidae; genus Mormoops; species Mormoops blainvillei. Next base: position 34,437 of record PVJD01003897.1, read on the forward strand.
AGTATTACCCACCATTCTAATTTTTTTCCTTCTTTGCCAGTCCTTACTATTATCTACCGTTCTAATTTTTCCTTCTGATAGGTCTCATACATATTTTACTATAATATATTTATATTATAATTTATATTTTATTCATTGGTTTTACTTTGAATTTGACTATATCTTTATATAATTCAATCCTCGCCCAAACAGATATCTCTTGATTTTTAGAGAGAGAAGGGAGGGAGAGAGAGAAACATTGATGTAAAAGAGAAACACCAATCAGTTGCCTCTCATACACACCCAGGCCAGGGATTGAACCTACAACCTAGGTATATGTGCCCTGACCAGGGATCAAACCCACAGCCTTTTGATGTATGGGACCATGCTCCAACCAACTGAGCCACCTGGCCAGGGCCTTTATATAGTTTTTATACTATTTTTCAGTAGTTTAAGCTTTGAGATATGAGTCCCCTACTCATATCTTTTAACCATTTTTCTGTTGGGTTTCCTGTGATGTTCATATTTAATTGTAGGAATTTCTTGTCCGTTGTAGCTATTGTAATCCCTTATCAATTTTAGGTGTTGCAAAAGCTTTTTCTTGTCATCAACCTTAACTGTTCATGGTATTCTTTATTAAACAGGAACCTATAATTTTGTTGAAGTCAAATTCAACAGTTTTTCCCTCTATAGTATTTTTAGAGTTTGTTTTATGAAGTCTTTCTGCTCTCTGGTGTTCTCTACTTTATAATTTTATCTCTCTGTGGTTTTCCCACACAGGCCTGTTTATATGACCTTTTGAAGAGATGTCTTCCTTTTCTTTCTCACCTCTGGTTCTCAGTAGGTTTGGCAATAGTGTTAATGTTTTGCTGCTTCTGATGGAGGAAAGGAAATGAAAGAAAACTAATATACCCTCCCTTCTCTAAGCCCTGCTTTTACACACAAGGAGGGACTCCTGTGACCCTGTCTGTACCACATCAATCCTGTCTACTCAGCTACAACTGATTGGAAAGGGATTCATACCTACACAAGCTGAGCTTTCAAAATCTCCCTCCAGGAATTTGAAATTATGACCAGTCTCTGCTGGCCTCCTGAAGGACATGCTAATGAGGGATTTGGGGATGAGCATCTTCCATGTTCCCAAAGAAGCTAAAGAAATGGTCTGCAGAGAAAGGAGAATGAAGAAGATTTGCACAGAGAAACAGAAAAAAGGCTTGCGACCCCACAGAGAGGGAGAAAGATGCGACAGAATGTGGGTGTAGCTGTCCTGGGTCCCCGTGCCTTTCAGTTTCTGGTTCTGTTCTCTTCTGAGACCAGAGTACATTTCCTTATCTGCATTAGTGAGGGGTGGCTGCGTGCTGTAAGACTCCAAAGTGTACAGTGGCCCCAACACAATGGGAGTTTATTTCTCCTCACATAAGCAGGTCCAGATGGTTCTAAGTTGTTGAGGGGTGGTAGTAGTGGAAGGCTCTGTGCCACACAGCTGTCAGAAACCCAGGTTGATGGAGGCTCTGCCATTTTCATCATCATGTGATGTCCAAGGTCTCCTTAGGTGCAGCATCCAGTTTGCAGAAGGGAAATGAACATGAAGTTTAGCACAATGGAAGTTTTATAGACCAGGCCTTGAACTAGTACATAGCCTTTACATTCCTACAGCTTTAACTCAGTTCTATGACCACATTTAACTGCGTGGGAAGCTGAAAAATGTCTAGCTGTGGATCCAAAAGGAAGAGAAGAAACGGGTTTGGTGAACAGCTAGAGATAGCCCCATCATATTATCTGTGTGATACCTCTATATCCTTATAAACAAGTTCCTCTTTTTTTCTTAAACTTATTTGAGTTGGCTTCTGTTATTTGTACCTCAGTGCATTAGGTGGTGTTATAATAGCCACATTTAAATTAGTAGAGAAATAAAGACTGATTAATTTATTTTCTCAGGGAAGTTGGGTCGGTTTCCACCTATGATGCATCAGCAGCCGGCACCCTTAGATGGCCAGACCCATGCAGCTCGCGTCGAGAGGTCTCACCTTGCAGAGGCCTTTGCAAAGGCCAGAGGATCAGGTGGAGGCACCGGAGGAGGAGGAGGTAGTGGAAGAGGCCTGATGGGGCAGATTATTCCCATCTATGGTTTTGGGATCTTTTTATACATACTGTATATTCTATTTAAGGTAAGTGATATCATCTTGATCATATTACATCAATGACAGTCTAATGTTATCGTAATAAAAATCACCGTCAGCATTAAAACCCTTTATAGTTCATAACCCCTTTACAAATCTATCATCTCTTTAAACCTTGCCTCATCTTCGTGAGATACTTAGGAGAGCAGTTATCTCAATTTACCCATGAGAAAATCTTCACTCAGATCTTAAATGATTTGCCCCAGAATTCACAAGTGAAACTGCAGAGCCATGACTTGAACCTGGATCTTCTAGTTTTCTAATCCAGTTAGAAATAAAGTTCAAAGCCCCCCAACTTTTTTTTTTACTGGGCATTTTTGCAAGCTGAAAAGGCATAAAGCTGCTCTAAAAAGGCCTAGCTAAGCACTAGGTAGAGGCAGGAGGAGTTTCACTTCGCCCTTCTAACGAGAGTAAGAGGCGAGCCCCTCCTAGCCCGGAGACCCTGCAGGCAGCCTGAGCTGAGTCTCAGGTGCACATGGGCAAGGCAGATGACCTGTAGGGAGATGTTTTTCCTTGTGCCTTGATAATTTTTTATTTGGAAACCTTCTATAGGCTTTGTTTGTTTGTTTGTTTGTTTTGAGTTCTTTCTGTTCAGTTGGATTTCTGACTTAATTTTTGTCTCCCAACCTTTTCTTTTGATTTTTTTTTCCACTTAATATGAGGGATTCCATGACTTTGAGGTTCTGAGCTGCTGTTGATGTGCTGTATATACCTCCTTCAATCCTCAGCTTTCAAAGGGGAAGACCACTGCAGAGGACCGGAAATGCTCAACCGCCACCCCTGGAAACGCCTACAGGAAAATTAGTAAGTGCCCCTTTCAGCATAGTCACAGGTTTTACTGCATCAGACAGCTGTAATACAGCCAGAGGGATGATCCTAGATAAGCCTTAAAAGCATTTTGCAAAAGTTGCGCCAAATTAATCTGATGCCAATTTTGCCTTAGCTCTGAGAGTTCTCAAAAGTTTCAGTATTAATGTTGGCTTTTAAGGGGCAGATAGTTACAAAAAGTACCAAACTGCCAGTTTACTTTTTATATGTTAGCAAATTAGTATTTCCCATTTGGAATGGGTTGCTTCTCGTTTCCAGACTTTGGAATATTGGTAGCAAATATCTTCGTTTCTCAGAGAGGAAAAGTGAGGCAGGGAGATCAAGTCATTGCCAAAGTCAGTCATTAGATCTAGGGACAGAGTTTAACACTTCGGGCTCTTGAAACATGATCATCAGATATTTACTGACCAACTAGAATATTCTGTGCTCTCTGGGGCAGTGAAGTGTATGTGCATAGCTCTTCCCTCTAAGAACTTATAGTCTAGGATGGCTGTCAGGAAAAATAACTTGTGAAAAGTTTCCTACTTAGAAAGAAGGGATTTGACAAAAGCCTTTTGGGCAGTCATGTCCAGCTGGGTGTCAGAGCGATGGGATGGCTTGAGTGAGACAGAGCCTGACGTAGGGCAGCTGTGGGAAAGAAGGCCTGAAGAGTAGGTAGGTTAAGACATATTTTCGAAGGCCTTAGAGGCCAAGTTGCTTTATCCTGTGGATAATGAAGCCTCATCCGAGGTTTTTGAAGCAGACTTCAGCCAGATGAAGCGAGGCTGGACCGAAGCAGCTGCGCTTGTCCTTAACTGCTTTCTTGCTTACTCCGGACTCTGCGGAAATAATGTTCCAGTCACAGTCTGCGTCCGTTTTGGAAATCTTAAATATTCAGGGAATTCTTTAACAAAGCGCCTGTGTTCTTAACTGAGATAATGTCAAACAGTGATGGTAAAGGTATCAGTAAAATAATTTTACAGGACTCTTTGAAGAGTAGCAAATTCTGTATCCTGTCACATAATGCATTTAAAACAGAAAGGAAGTAAATAAAATGAATTCCTCAGAGCGGCCTTTTTATAATACAGTAGCAGCTATATCAGCTTCTTATCCTTCAGTTTTGAATCACGCAGCAAATAAAAGTAACTGAAGCATCTATGTGGCACAGCCCTCAGACGTGTTCTAGATATTAACTGCATGAATATGAATTTGTTCCAGTGTTAAAAAGCCTTTGCAATACTGCATTTACAATAAACCTTTAAACATACATGGGTAGAGAATGATATTGGATATGAAACAGAAAAACTAGATTATCTACATAATGAACATTATATTTTCCTACTTCCCTAAAATGCATTTCACGTCCTGATTATTTTTTCCTGCTCTACTTTTAGGGTCTTAATGTTAATTTCAATAGATGCGCTCTGTACTGACCCTTGTTGAGAAAACTATTGATACTTTTGGCAGGCAGCGTTACACCACTTCCCTCCACATGACTGGGGCAGAAAACCCAGGGCAGGGAGGTCTCACCCCTAGTTCAAGACTTCCTCTATGGAGGAAGCATAACATTTAAACTCTTACCTTCCTGGTATGTTTTTAACCTTAAGTACAGGTGAAATATTGCTCATTTCATTTAGTTTTCTAAAGTACCTTATAGGTTTGGTACTTTACCCGCGAGCATCATTTGGATAAGAATAGCCAGGTATGGAAGCAACCTAAGTGTCCATGGGTAGATGAATGGATAAAGAGATATGGTACATATTTACAATGGAATGTTACTCAGCCATAAAAGAGAACGAAATCTTGCCATTTGAGACAACATGGATGGACCTAGAGGGTATTATGCTAAGTGAAATAAGTCCAGCAGAGCAAGATAAATACTGTATGATTTCATTTATATGTGGAATTTAAAAAACAAAACAAGTGAACAAACAATATAAAACAGAAACAGTTCCATAGACATAGAGAACAAACTGATGATTTCCGGGGTGGGTTGGGGAAAGGACGAAAAAGGGGAAGGAGAATAAGAGATGCAAAATTCTAGTCATAAAATTAAAAAGTCATGGGGATGTAATGCATAGCATAAGGGATATAGTCAATAATATAATAACCTTGTGTGACAGAATGTTGCTAAACGTAACGTGGTGATCACTTCGTTAGCCATATTAATGTTGAATATGTTGTACGCTTGAAACTAATGCTATATATTAACTATATTTTAATTAAAAAAAGAAAACAGAGGAAAAGGGGTATGTTTATCTTCTACATTTCTTCTTGAGTGACTATAGGGATGTGTTTTTCATTCCTAGGTATTTTCTTAGCTGGTCCTGCTGTATTTCTGTGTGTAAGAGAGTGACGTGCTCATCAGTCACTAAACATGCATCCTTTAGATACTGGTGCTCAGACCGCAGTACCCTTGGTATCCTGATTGGATTAACTGGAGAAACCCCTAATCTCTTCTCTGAGTCTCAGCCTGGATTACTGCGGAGTGTCACAGCCAGTCATGTTTCAGAAAAGAGCTTAGGGAGTTGTGAATGATGGTTCTTAGATTGATGCTTGTTTTTCAGCCAATTTTGAACTTGTTCAACTGCAAGAAAAACTGAAGGAGACAGAAGAAGCCATGGAAAAATTAATCAGCAGAGTGGGACCTAACGGTGAAAGGTAGGTTTTCAGGACTCAGATTACTTCCCAGTTAGACAATCAGTTCAAAAGTTTGCTTTCCTTTGATTTCTGGGGCACTTACTTTCATTTTACACAGTTGTCATTTGCATTATTTGCATTATTTGTCATTTGCATATTACTTCTCATGTAACATTTCCGTTTTTGTGCTCTCGAGCAATCTCAGTTTCCATGAGCATATGTTCAGTGTTATGTACATTATTTTGAGTAAATTTGTGAGCAAATCCTTTAGGGTGAAATAACTAGGTTTTAAGGAAGACAGTTTCCTAGCTCTCTAAAAAAGGCATAATTTTAAGTAAAACCAGATTATTAAATGTGCTATTTGAGACAGAATGAGAGAACAGAGCAGGTGTGGTCAGATTAGGCATTTGTGGTTAGTGGTGACTCTGCCAGAATAGAACCAGACATGTAAAGGGGGTGTCAGGGGCCAAGGTAGCCCCTTAGGGTGCCTCACAGGGTAGACTCACTCCTGGTGCTACAGGGCTGGCCGTGCATCCGAAAAGGTAGTTTCAGAAGGCTGATGGCAGTGGGCACAACTAAGAAAACATGAATGTGGGAGGCCAGGAAGGAAAAACCAGAATGCGAGACTGAGAACAAAGAGAGATTCTATTTGAGTGAGGCCTTCTGACAAGAATCGAGGAAGAACAGGCATGCGGGGCAAAGTCCTGAGCAAGAGAATGTGTTGAAAGACCCCTCCCTGTTAGTCCTATGGGCTTGCTGTGGGGGGTCTCTTTTGCCCCAGAAAACGCCCGCCTTGCCTAGGCCTCTTTTGTTTGCCCTCCTTAGTGGCACTAGAGCCCCGCGGCCCTTACCCAGATTCCTGGCCCCAGCCTTGCCCGTCTTTGGCCAGATAGGAGGAGAGTGAACATCCTCAGATTACAGTCTTTTGTCTTGGCTTTTCCCTGCAATGTCTACAGTGCTCCTGAAAAGACATTTACAAGGATGAACCTTGCCTGTATGGGCCCAGGAACCTTGACCTTCTTTTAGTCCAGAAAGCAGAGTGACTATCTGGAATGTTCCCCAAAGTGTTATAGATACGTGTACATATCTATACATGAGTATACTCACGTATAAAAATTTTGTAGGCTCTAAAAAAGAGTATAAAAATTTTGATACTTACTGAGCACTTACTAAGGACCAAGCTCTGAGCTAAATGCTTTTTATTTATTATCTAATGTATGAGAATTTGAATGAATGTGATAAAGCCACTTTGTGCAACTATACTTTTCTGATCTTTTCTGTTCTTACCCAGTACAACTCACAGTCTGGGTGGGAAACTGCCAGGCTTTTATTGACCTTTATGCCTTAAAAACTATCTGTACCTTGTCTCTTGTCCATTTGAAGCCCCAGGCCACATGTAAGGGTCACGAAAGCCATAGAAGAATGGACCTGTGGGCCTGGACCCTCCTGGGGGACCCGACCCCTAGGCCTTGGAATAAGAAACCACATGAAGATATTTTCTCACCATTACTCCTACTCAGTCTCCCTTAGCTCAAATGGAAAAACCCCACCATCCTTCCCATGTACACCATCTATCCATGGCCCAAGCCGGGGACACAATACCATAAACCCTAACTGCTGTCTATACTCTTTATGCTAAGATTGCTATTCTGTGTTTTATGTGCAGAGGCACAGGACTTGTCCCCAGCCTGCAGCTGGAGTCATACTGCTTCCTTGTTTCTGGGGCCACAGGTCCTAGCTCAAAACATTTACCCATAAAATGCTGGAGTGCGGCCTCCTTCCAGCCGGCTGATGGTTTCTACAGTACCTCTCAGGAACTGGGGAACAGTGCCTTTGCCCCTGAAGAGAGCGTAGCTTGTGGCTCTCTCTCCCAAATCTCTGTGTCCAGTCCATGAAGGCGTGACCCTGTCTGCGACACTCCTTAATCCAGCCCCTTTCACCCTTACAAGTAGGCTCTGTGGGGGTTCAGCCCTGAAAACCACAAGGGGCAGGTAGCCCTGTGCTCGACATAGTTTCCTTTTTATACTTACCTCCTTTAATCTCAGTTTCTATGGCATTTGTTCCGCCACAAGTCTGTGCTTCTGTGATTATTAGCCAAAATTACCTCAGTGTCTTTTTCTGTCATGTCAGGATTTTATCACATCTCCAGGATTTTGGGGGTCAGGGAGAGGATTTAAGACAAAGAAGATGTGTTCATTTACATCCTTCTAAGTACTTTTACGTATATAATATTCACTCCATATCAGCAAGATTGTGTTTAAAATTTCAGAAACATGCACTTTCTGAAACTTCCATCTTAATGATTATGGAAGAATCAAAGTGTAGGAAAGGTTTTTAATATTATCTAACAAAACTTTTGGACAGCTTTCATTTGATCATATACATCTGTACACATGTTTAAATAATGAAGCCTCCTGAAGGCTTATGTTGTGCCATGTTCTCTCTGATCTTAGGCACAATATCCCACCCAAGGACGTAGAGATGAAGGAAAGGATCTAGGAAGCGTCCTCAACGTATGTCCTTCTGATGAACTAGTTTCCTTTCTAGAGCAGCATGTCTGGCTGTAATTCTTTACCCCCAGAAGGATGGCATGGCCCGAGGGGGAGGGAGGGTGCAGCATCTGGCGGCAGGCGGCCCTGGCAGGCATGTTGAGTTTGTGTGCGGGACTGTAGATTTCTGGCATGAGTTGCTGGGATATAAACTCTTTGAGAACAGGATTAGTCCGTTTTATGCACTGTGTTCACATAGTAGGTATGAAGTAAATGCTGTTGGAAAAGAATAGGTAATTCACTTTTGATACAAGCATTTGCACATGTATTTTGGTGGAAGAGTAAATCATGGCCATACCCTGTTGAGATTCTTCATTTTCTGATTCAGGGTCCTCCGGAGGGTAAGGGCAGCTATCGTAGACACCTGCCTCGCTCACGTCCTTGTCTGTGTCTGTGATGGCTGCCGCTCTCCCCTTCAAATGATAAGTCTCTTCAGTGAATGAGTGTCCGAGATGGAACTCATCCTCTGCACCTCGCTGAACTTAGTTTACCTTTACTGTTCCCCATCTCAGTAGGTGGCTCCACCATCTGCCTAGCAGAAAGTAGATGTCACCCTTGATTCACCTTTTCCTTCACCTCCCATATCTCCTTGATCATCATGTCTTCTCATTTCTTCCTAATTAATGCATCTGTCTCCCTGCAAAAGACTCTAAGCTCCATTAGGGCAAGGATTATCCTTCTTATTCCCAGAGCCTAGCACAGGCCCATATAGTAGGCTCTAAAAGAAGTATTCATTGAAGTGCAAGAAAGAATGAGTGAGTACATGAATGAATACCTTTATTTTTTATGTAGGTCAGAACTATCTCATGTAGTTTCTTTTTCTCTAATTTTGCCTCCCTTCAGTTCACTTTCTGCTTTTCAGACAGGTGGATTGTGTGTTCTGTTTTACTGGTCCTGGGTGATGTGGCCCTGCATGTCTCTTTTGCTTTACCTTTCTCCATCATTCTCTCTGTGGTCCAGCCACCCTGACTACTTGTTCTGGGACTTGGCATATACTTTTTCCATTTGCTTGAGTGTAACTCCCAGCCCGCCTTACACACATTTATTTTAACTCTTGCTTGTCTCATAGGTCTGAACTTAGACATCATTTTCTCTGCGAGTCCTTTCCTGGACTCAAAACTTGGCTAGGTATTCCTACTATGTATTCCCATGCCACCTGGGTTTGCTGGATAGTGTAAGTACCACGTTACTCCCCGATCGTCTGTTGACTTTTCTGTTTTCCCTAATGCCCTACGACCTTCTTGGGGACAGGGATTCTTCACTGTTTGGATTCATATTCCTTGCTGGCACATCGACAGTGTTGGTATATGTTGAAAGAATGATTGAGATAGGTCTAAAGGAAGTGCTTCAAAGCAGGCTTTTTCAGCAATAATAAAAATATCTTCTTTGGTACCTAATTTGATTTGTTCTGTGCAACCCTATGTGGTTGTCAATGAAAGCATTATTTCCTTATATGGAACTGCATCACAGCGGTAAAGTGTGGCCCAGGAACGTGTTCTTAGTTTTCAGTGACTGCTGTAACGATTTACCACAAACTTAGTGACTTAAAACACACACATTTATTATCTTACAGTTCTGCATATTAGAAGTCCTACACTGGGCGAAAATCAAGGTGTTGGCAGGACTGTATACCCTTTTGATGGCTCTGGGAGAGGCTATTTCCTTGCCTTTTTCAGATTTTAGAAGCTGCCCACATTTCTTGGCTCATAGACCCTTTCCTCCATGTTCAAAGCCAGCAACAGTGGTTGAGACTCACATCATTGACCCCTTTTGTCTCCCTCTTCCACTTGTAAGCACTCTTGTAATTACATTGTGCCTTCCCAGATAATCCAGGATAATCTGTCTAGTTCAAGTACATCTGGTTACCAACGTTAATTCCATCTATAACCTTAAGCCTCCTTACATATATGGTAACATAATTATAGGTTCCAGGGATTAGATGTGGACATCTTTGGGGGGCAAGGGGATTATTCTGCCTACCACAGAGGGTCTTATGGAATAGGGGGAATTTGAATAAGCCTTTCAGGGTGAAAGGCAGAACTTGGGGAAAGAATGTTTCAGAGAGGGCAGCACAAGCAACGAACAAGATGAGAGAGCCAAGGCATGTTTTGGGAACAGCAAGTAGTCCTAAGTACCTGGAATGGAGTAGACCAGGGATGGGGTAAATGAACAGAAGTAAGTAATGGGGAAAAAAAAACAGAAAAGTAAACTAGGACTAGACTGGAAGGCCTGAGTGGTAGGCTGGGAAGGTTGAAATTCGTTGTCTTTACAGTGGGAGGCCTCTGAATGCTTTTGAGGAAAAAGTCATGATCTGCTCTGCTTTAGAAAAATAACTCTTATAGTGGTAAGTCAAGTGGCTTATATGCTAGAAGGTTATCTAAAGAGTTTTAGCAGAAAGTAATAAGCCAGTGAAACTGGGAAAGAGGGGCCAAATTAAGGGGACTTCATGGAGGAAAAAAAAAAATCGCATGCTGTATAAAGATTCCGTGGTTGCAAGCAGCCAGTCTGGGTATTAAATATTTGGAGGAGGCAGCAGAATTTATTGAGAGCATATTGAGTGGCTCACAATGTGAGAGGAACAGCTAAAGATCCAGGTTTCAGGACGAGTGGGAGGCAGAGCAGCTCTGGGGTTTAGGAGGCAGGAGCAAGTGGACAGTCTCTCAGGGACTGTCGCCCAGAGGAGTTAATATGAGAAATTTTCTGATGAGGTTTTGATGGGTTCAAGATCCAGCTTTAGGAGAAAGTACACTTGGCCCAACTTGGATCCTGTATATACTACTGAATTGATCACTGCAGCCAAGGGGATGAAGTGTGATGACTGGTCATGGGCCACCTGGCCACCCCTGAAGGAGAGGTGAGAGGGCGAATGGGCTTCACCCTAACCTTTGCACTGTGAGCAGAAGAGGGGCTGGCTCCCTGAAGGAGAAAACTACTAGCTAGATAAGAGCAACGAAGAGGAAAAAGGAGATAAAGATGAGTTGGAAATTTACATCCCAGACTGGAAGGAAAGCTAAGGCACTGAAATAAAAGCACAAAAGAGGAAAAAGAAGACAAGGCTTGCATTCAGGATCATGAGTTCAGCTTCACAACATGCATGTACACTAAAAAATACAAGAACAATAGGAAATTTGGGTACTGAGGTCAGAACAAAAGGCTCAGGTTTGGAAGTCACTTCACTGAGGGTAACAGGTAGGGGCCGTGGGGAAGATGAGATCACCCAGTCCTTGAGGCACATTGTACTGTGTGGCGGGAGCCTGTAGTCTTCTGCTAGTCTGAATTCTGTTCTAACCATGAGTGGTTACATTTGAAACTGTTTCATTCTCCCTGTGTTTAACTCTTAGATTCAGAGCTTGGTGATTTCTCTGAGTCAGTAGCATTCAAAATCTGGTGAGGATATCTCCCAACTCGACCTTTTATTTTTCTAGCATCTTGGCATCGCCCGTACCCAGCCTCTCCGAGCCTGTCTGCTCAGGCGGCCGCTCGTGAGCTGAGGCCCAGCTGGGGCCTGGTGTGGAAGGGCGACTCTAAGGTTAACTTCAGTGCAGTGGCAAGGCCTCCAAGTGGACGTGCTCAGGAGATGACTGGGCTAATGAGCCTGGCTTTGCGAGAGAAGTCCAGAGTAGAGGTAGAGTTTAGGCATCTTCTGCGTAGAAGTGATGGTTTAATCTGCGACACTGGGTCACCTTCCTGAGGGCATGACCGTGAGATGGAGAAATGAGAGTCCTAGGATTGAGCTGTCAGGAAAACCATGTTTTAGGAATTGGGTAGAAGAAAGTGAGCCATGACCAGAGATAAGAATGGATAAAGAAGTGGGAGGAATACAGGTGTCTCAATACACAGCGGGGAGTACGTTTCCAGGATAGGTGGTCCACAGTGCAGAGAAGTTATGAAGAATGAGATGTGAGAAAAAGGCTCTTGGACTTGAGAGTAAAATGGTCATTGATGATTTTCACAAGTTTTGGTAAAATGATGGAATGAAAGCCAGGTTTCAGGCAGGTGGGAAAACATGGATGGTGAGGGAATGGGAACCAGTCTAACACATTAGCACTTACAGTGTTCATGGCATTGTACCGATGCAGTTGTACAGTTATCACTGTCTTTCAGGAGTAAGCCAAGCGGGGACCGTAGGAATCTATGAACATGTTCATTGTGATAGATTCAGAAGATAAAAGGTGGGCCATGGTTAATTGCCTAATGCTTCATATGAATAAGACGAGAACACTTGTTCCGAAATGAAAGAGGATGCTTTAGTTTGGAGTTCTCTGAGACAGCTTCTCTTGTCTGTTTCTGCTTCTGTTAGCCATCCCTCTCTTAATTAAGGTTCTGATTTTTCATTAATTAAGAAACAGAGAATCTAGACTGTTTCAGTTAAAACCAGAACACATTCAGTACAGTCCAGACAAGTAACGTGTGCAACCTGACGACAAGAGCTTTGTGATAAGCACATAGGCTCTTTTAGGTAGGGGTGACCTAGCTGCCCAGAAGCACCCCACAAAGTGGGTCATTGTAAGAATTAGGGGTTACGTAGAGCAGATGAGCAGTTCTAGCGAGCCAGGACTCTGGTACTGATGGGAAGAGCAGAGCTGTGAGAGGCCCAATAAATGTTAAGAGTTTCACAGAATGTAGAACAGTCGTCTTCAGTCCATGGCTCTGAGGCAGTTTAGTGTGGAAGACGTGGAGCTCTGGTGTTTTTGTTTTCCCCCCACTGCAGGCTGCAGAAGTGGTGCACCTTTATTTTCCTCAGTTACCATCTTACATTGGAGGGAGAAACCCTTCTTTCTTTTTCCCTGTTGGTCATTAAGGCTAAAGTTTGTTGGGCTAAGCATAAAAAGGAATACAGGCTCCTACTGGCTGATGAGAAAAGTAGGTGGCACCTCCAGGGGAGGCTGATTCAGAATGGATCATTTTTCCTTCATGTGTGTTATATTGATTTTGAATGCTTTGGATTTTTAAGAGAAGAATAAGTAGCCTCGGTTAAATCCTGCCACTAGACAAAACTGGCTGTCCTCAGCCTTCTGTGCAGGACCTTGTCTGCCTATGAGTATGATGCAGTGCTTCCTTCTCAAAAAAAACCCCAAAAACAAAAACAAAAAAACCATTATCCTTAAGACTCTTCTCTTTTTTTTGCTGACATTTGCCCAGAGCCACCCAGCTAAGCTGGGACTCAAACCCAGGTTTTATAAACTGGAACTTGAGCACTTGGCTTTAAGAATTACATTGAATGCTTTTAAAAGTCTTTAGTTTTGGCTGAAATGCTGACATTAACTAGCAATAAGAATGTATAAGTTTCCCTCTGAGGGTCTCAGTTTCCCCAGTTTCTGTGGTCTAGATAATTGATTGATTAGTCAGAATGATCCAGCTCTGGAATTTTAGGATGTGTCTTTATTCCTGCACAAATATATGCAGCTTGGTGATTGTAGGGATGGCCTCGTAGCACATTTTTCCCTTATTGAGGCTAAGGGCTCAGCACACTTGCTTTTGATGACCTTGCTTCAGACGAAAGTGGCTTGCAATAAATGGAATAATATTAAGTAACAGTGAAATTGCTCGGAGATCAGAGAATCAGGGCAGTAAGTTAGACCGAAAGAACACAGACCTGAAAGCTGAGACATCTGAGGCCTGGTCCCAGTACGGACATTAACTCATTGTGGCACCTTGAGCAATCGCTGTATTCTGGGCCTTATTTTTCCCATGTATAAACCCAGAGCATTGAACTAACATGTCTGATTACCAGCTGTGCTGTTCTAGGATCAAGTCCTAGAATAATTATCTGCTGCTGTTGAACTTCCTGCTCTGGGATCCAGATAGATCATAGTGATGTTTATGTTCATTGCCAAGGAGTATTTACCGTTAAGCGGCTGGGTTGTCTGATATTCCTAAGCAGAGCACAGACTGTGACTTCCGACCAGGAAAAACGACTGCTGCATCAGCTCCGAGAAATAACCAGGGTCATGAAAGAGGGAAGATTCATTGACAGACTCACTCCAGAGAAAGAAGCCGAGGAGGCCCCTTACATGGAAGACTGGGAAGGTAAAAAGTATCTTTTCATTTCTTTTTTAGCTGCCAGCCCAGAAAAGAGATCTTACCTTTTTTTTTAATAAGCTAAATTATTGAAGTATAATATGTATACAATAAAACTCACCAGTTTTAAGTATATGGTTGGATGAGTTTTGACAGATGTGTATAGTTGGTAATTACATCACAATCATGATATAGAACATTTCCATCATCTCAGAAAGTTCCCTGCCCCTTGGTAGCTAATTCCCCCCTTCTACCGGTGGCAGGTGCTTTCTGTCCCTGTAGTGTTACCTTTTCTGTATAAATAGATCATAGTGCGCATGCTTTCTTTTTTGTCTGGTTTCCTTGATTTAGCATAATGCTTTTGGGCTTCAGGTATTCAGTATATCAGTACTGTTTTTTTTTAAACTGCTGAGTCATATTTTGTTGTATAAATATGCCATAATTTGCTTCTCCATTTGCTAGGTTAGGAACATTTGGGTTGTTTCCAGCTTTGAGCTGTTATGAATCAAGCTGCAATGAACTTTTCATACAGGTCTTTGGATATATATTTGTATTTCTTTGGGGTATATACCTTTAAGTATATACCTAAATGAGATTTCTGGGTTTTATGGTGAGTATGTTCAACTTTACTAGAAACAGTCAACTGGCTTTCCCAAGTGGATCTGCCATTTTGCCTTCCCACCAGTAATGTATGAGAATTGTAGTTACAAGATCCTGGTAACACTTGGCATTGTCAGTCTTTCTAACTCTAGCCTTTCTAGTGAGTGTGTAGTATCTCAGTTGTTACCCTAATTTGCATTTCCCCAATGACTGATAATGATGAACATTTCTTCATGTGCTTATTTGCCATACGTTTTCTTCTACCTTTTTAAAAACATGAGGTCTGTTTATAGCAGCTTCTTAACAGTCTTGGCTGCTGATCTTGTCATCTTCGTCATTTCTTCATGTGTTTCTAGTAGTTACTTTTTCCCTTTGGTATGAGTCCTACTTTTCTGCTGTTTTTGCATGCCTAGTAAATTTTGATTGGATGATGGGTATTGCAAATTTTACACCACGGGATGCTGGATTTTGTTTTAGAGTGCTGTAAATAGCATTGGTCTTCTCTCTGGCACACAGTTAAATTACCAGAAATGAGTTGGTTCCCTTTAAGCCTTCTTTTTAAGATTTTTTAGGGTGGGTCCAGAGCTGCCTTTACTCTGTGGCCCTAGTAAGGCTGTACTAGTCTCGGGACTCTACCTAATTAATGTTCCACAAGGTCTTTCCACTATGGCTAGTAGGAGCGTGAGCTACTCCAGCTATGTGTGAGCTCCAAGAATTTGTGAGCCTGATGCTTTCAGTAGTTCTTTCTTTGGCTTTGGGTAGTTCTTTCCTATATATGCACAGGTCAGAACTCAGCTAAAAACATGAAAAATGCCCTCTGCAGATCTCTGGAGCTCTTTCTCCATGAAGCTGCTTTCTTCCTGGTATTCTTCCCTGTAAATTCTAGCTGCTCTGGCCTCCCTGAACTCTAATCTGTCTCCCCAACTCAATGAGACCACTGGTCTGTTCCCTTTTCCCAGGGGGCGTGCTACACTACCTGTTATGTAATGTTTGAAAATCGGTGCTTCATATGCTTCGTTCGGTTTTCTAGTTGTTTAATGGGAGGAGTCCCCTTGCTTCTGTTATTGCAAGAGCAGAAGTAAGAGCCTGTGTATTTAACAGCAAAATGATTCCAGATATTCTAAATAGTTATGGATGGAGGGGAGGAACCGTAAAAACTAGAAAAATAGTCTTAAATATGTACTGGCTCTTTAGAAGCAAAGGACTTTTTGAG
The DNA here is from genome assembly GCA_004026545.1 of Mormoops blainvillei. Lineage (NCBI taxonomy): Eukaryota > Metazoa > Chordata > Mammalia > Chiroptera > Mormoopidae > Mormoops > Mormoops blainvillei. The sequence goes on from PVJD01003897.1 coordinate 50,426, forward strand.
CATGCAGGCAATGCAAGGTACATTCATAACAAAAACTCTCAAAAAAGTAATAGAGGGGAATTTCCTCAACTTGGTAAAGAGAAGCTACAAAAACCTACAGCTAACACCTCATTTAATGGTGAAAGATGAATGCTTTTTCCCTAAGGGTGGGAACAGGTAAGGATGACTTCTCTCATTCAGCATAGTGCTGTAAGTTCTGAGCATTGCAGTCAGGCAAGTAAAAGGAAAAGAAAGGCATACATGTTTAAAAAGGAAGAAATAAAACTGCCCCTATATGCAGATTCCATAATTGGAGAATATAGAATTCTGTAAGATATAGAATTTATTCTGTAAATATAGAATGCTATAAGATATAAAATTTACAGGGAAGAACACTGGAAAGAAAGGAGCTTCACTGAAAATTGGTATGTAGAAAACCCTGAGAAATCTATTAAAAAGTCCTAGAACTTATAAGTGAGTCCAGCAAGGGCATAAGATGCAAGATAAACATGCAAAAATCAATTAATTGTATTTCCGTGTACTGGAATTGAATATAAATCTATTTACATCTAAATTAAAAATTTGACATCAAAATTAATATCATTCAAAAAAAGACAAAGACTTAGGTGTAAATTTAACATGTTTGTTGGCTGAAAACTGTACAATACTGATGGAACAAATCAAAGAAGGTCTAAATAGAGAGACCTATCATGTTCATAGATTGGGAGACTCAAGTTAGTACAAATGTCAGTTCTTCCCAAATTGACAAAGAGGTTTAACACTATGCCTATCAAAACCACAGCAAGTTTTTTCATAGATACAGAAAAAAAATTCTAGACTGTATATAGAGAGGCAGAGGAAATATTGTAGAATAAACAATTTTTGGAAGGAAAAAAATGGGAGGAATCAGTATACCTGATTCCAAGACTTACGATATAGCTACAATGATCAAGAAGACCATGTGGTATTTGTATAGGAATAGACACACAGAGAAAAGGAACAGAACAGAGAACCCAGAAAAAGACCCACACAAATATGCACAACTGATTTTTTTTTTTTTTACACAAAAGGCGCATGAGCAATTTAATGGAGGAGAGAGAGTCTTTTTAATCAATGGTGCTGGAGCAATCGGATGGCCATAGGAAATAGACTCAACTTATTATAAGTTCTACGTGTTCTATAAAAATTAACTAAAAATAGATCATGTGGGTATAAATGCAAATTGTAAAACTACAAACCTTTTAGAAAAATAGAAAATCCTTGGGGTCTAGCATTAGGCAAAGAGTTTGTAGACCTGACATCAAAAGCACAATTCATAAAAGGAAAAACAGATAAATTGGGCTTAATCAAAATTAAAAACTTTTGCTCTACAAAAAATGATGAAAAGACAAGCTACACAGTGGGAAAGGATATTTGCAAATCATATATCCACAAAAGGACTTATATCTAGATTATATAAAGAACTCTCATAACTCAACAATAAAAATAATCTAATTAGGAAATAGGCAAAAGATATAAACATTTACCAAAAAGGATATACAGATGGCAAATAAGCACATAGAAAATGTTTAACATCATTAGCTACTAAGAAAATGCAAATTAAAATCACAGTGAGAGGACTTCCAGTCAAGATGGCAGCACAGGTAAACACAGCTTGTTTCCTTGTACAACCACATCAAAATTACAACTACTATATAGAATAGCCGTCACTCAGAACTGCCAGAAGTCGAGCTGAATGGAAGTATCACAACTATGGAATTAAAGAAACCACATCCACCCAGACTGGTAGGTGGGGCAGAGACATGGGACGGACTGGTCCCACATCCACATGTGGTGGATAAAATTTCAGGAGGGATATCTTGGGACTGAGTAGTCCCAAACCCACACCCGGCCCCCCAGTCCAGGGTTCCAGTGGTAGGAAGATAAGTCCCCATAACTGGTGGCTGAAAAACCAGTGGGGATTGAGTCGGTGAAAGAAACTTCAGGAGTCCCAAGCAGTTCCTCTTAAAGAATCCACACATGGACTTACTCAGTCTTATGCCCTATGAGCTCTAGCTCTGGGGTAGCAGCTTGAACAGCACCAATGGCATGCAGGAAGGAACTAAAGTGACTGGCATCAGAGCAGGAGCTGGGGAACAGCTTTCTCCAAGACAGAAAGGCAGGCAGAGGCCATTGTCCCTTATCTGACCCCATCCCCCCATAGAGCCACAGAGCCATAGAGCTGGCAGGTAGGTGCCATATCTGAGACTCCACCAACCTGGGTAACAGTGTTTGCCCCACCCTGGAGCTCCCCTCATACCCTGTCCCACCCAACTTACAGGCCCACCTAAGTTGCTTTTCCATATGAATGGCTGGTCTTGGATCATGCTTCACAACCTCTTAAATCCTCTCAAACAAGCAACAGCCAGCGTTCGTGAGCCCCTAGTCCCCATACTTTTTGCTAAGGGGCCCCAGGCCCGGCACTAGCAGCAACTAGCCTGGATTCACAGCTTGGCTTCATCTGGGAGTCTCCAAGCCCAGCACAAGTAGCAGCCATCTCACAGTGCTTTATAGCTCAGGCAAGGAGGTCCTGGGCAAGATACAGGTGGGGGCTGACCTTGGCCTTCACCACCCGGGAAAACCCAGAGCCTGAGCACCCAGTGGATAGCTATAGACCACACTGGAGCACCACCGTCCTGACCCTGCACAGCTGATCCTCCACAAGAGGGTGGAGGATGGTGGTCACTGGTCACAGTCAGTCCTTGCAACTGACACTGGCTTGGGTTAGATCCCTCCCATTGACCTGCCAGCAGCAATCTAGGCTCAGCTACAAGAGGAGGGTGTACTCAGCCCATATAAAGGATGCACCTCGAGTACCCAGCTAAGGTGATGGGGGCAGCTGTGCCACTGGACCCTACAGGACACCTATAACATTAGGCCACGCTACCAAGACAGAGTCATAGCAGTTCTAGCTAATACATAAACATAAACACAAACACAGGGAGGCTGCCAAAATGAGGAGACAAAGAGATGTGGCCCAAATGAAAGAAGAAATCAAAACTCCCCCAAAAAGAGCTAAACAAAATGGAGATAAGCAGTCTGTCAGATGCAGAGTTCAGAACACCGGCTATAAGGATGCCCAGAGGACAGTCAAGATGGAGGAATGAATGGAAGTCACACTGACCTCCTCCCAGGACCAATCTGAAATTACAGTTAAATTATGGAGAAATCACACAGAACAACTGAACAATAGCGAGAGAGAAGCCTTGTAACCTTGGACAGACAAAAGAATCAGTTCAGCACAACCTGACTGGTAAGTAGTGTGACAGAGATGCAAGAAGGCTAGCAGGGCACCCTCGGGTAGCAGTGCCAGAGAGATATTTAAGTGGCCAGTTGGATCCTGCTGAGAAGAGCAGGGTCTAAACCATAAGCAGGAATCCTCAACCTACAGCACCAGGGCCCAAAAAGTACACAGATAACAGCCAGCTGTGAAAAGCAGTAGGGTTGCTCTCTGCTGGAGATGGGCAGCTGGAGGCTGGAAGAGCCGTTTAAAGGGCCAGTGCATAAATTTTCAGCTGCAGCCACTTACCCTGGGCTCCAGCAAAGGCGAGGGCAGAGTGGGCTGGAGATGCTTGAGGAGGGACTGGGGACACAGGCTTTGGGGAGAGAACTAAGAAAGTAGCCAGCGGGATCCTGGTGCTGAGTCATCCCCCATGTGGCAGCAGCCATCTTGCTCAGGCAGACCACTCCCCTGAGTGGCAGCATCCTGAGAGGAAACAATTGTCCCGCCCCTGGGAGGGACTCTGCCCTGGCCCTGTGGTGCTTAAGCTTGACTGCTGAGTGTGGAGTGGCAGCCACAGACACTTGATCCCTGTAAAGGAGCAGCAGAGTGGACTAGAGATGCTTGAGGAGAGACTGGGGACGGAGACTTTGGGAAGAGAACTGAGAGAGTAGCCTCTGGGATCCTGGTGCTGAATCTTCCCCCATTAGGCAGCAGCCATTGAGCTTACACAGACCACTCCCCTCTGAGCAGCAGCAGCAGCAGCAGCAGCAGCTGAGTGGAAACATTAGCTCCAACCCCTGAAGGGATTTTGCCTCACATTATGGTGCTTAAGCCTGACTGCTGAGTGTAGAGTGACTAGATTAACAACTTAAGGAGACAGTCACAGACAGTAGATACCTGGAAGTCTCGAGCAGACTGCTTAAGGTCAGACGGGGTCAACATCTGACATCACCAGAATAGGCGAATCCAGAAAGGAAAAACGGCAGTAAATACCGAGACTAAATCCACTGTGGTCGTCTCCATGATTTGCGATATTTTCTTTACTACATAGCTTCTTAACATTCAGTCCTTGTCCTTCAAGTTGGTGCATATTAAGTCACTAGATTTTATACTATAGTTTATCTCCTTTCTTATAATAGTCTTAATCTCATTACAGCCTTATTAATACTGGTTTGTTTGCTCTTGATAGTGGGATTGCAGGGGGTGTTATTTTTGCAGTCTTGAGTTTGTTTCCTGGGCTTTGTGGTTTTGCTCCGGCAGCTAAATAATGGGAAGACAAAGAAGCAACCCCAATCAAAAGAAAAGGAGGAATCCTAAGAAAGACTACTAAATGAAATAGAGGCAAGTAAACTATCAGATATTAAGTTCAAAACAATGGTTATGAGGAAGTTCAATGAACTCAATGAGCTCAATGAGAATTACAAAAAACTACAGGGGAACTATGCGGAATTTACTGCAAGCTATATCAGCATGAAAAAGGACATAGAAACCATCAACAAGAACCAAGAGGAAATGAAGAATACAATTTCTGAATTGAAGAACACAGTAGAAGTAATCAAAAACAGGCTAGATGAAGCAGAGGATCAAATCAGCGAGCTGGAGGACATGGTAAAAAAACACTCCCAGAAAGAGCAAGAAAATGAAAAAAAGACTTAAAAAGAACAAAGAAGGGTTAAGGGAAATGCAGGACAACATGAAACATAATACTATCCGTATAATAGGAATACCAGAAGAAGAGGAGGAGCAAGGGATAGAAAACCTGTTTGAAAAGGTAATGATGGAAAACTTTCCTAATTTGAGGAGAGAAAAAGTCACACAAGTCCAGGAAGCACAGAGGGTCCCAATCAAAAGGGACCCAAAGAGGCCCACTCCAAGACACATCATAATTAAAATGACAGATAACAAGGACAAAGAGAGAATGTTAAAGGCAGCAAGGGAGAAACAGGAAGTAACATACAAGGGAGCCCCGATAAGGCTAGCAGCTGACTTCTCCACACAAACACTACAAATCAGAAGGGAATGGCAAGAAATATTCTGAGTGATGAAAAGCAAAGGCCTGCAACCAAGACTGTACCCAGCAAGGCTCTCAATTAAAATGGAAGGCAAAATAAGGAGTTTCCCAGACAAAAGAAGGCTAAAAAAATACACCTCTACAAAACCAGCATTGCAAGATATGCTAAAGGGACTGCTTTAAGAAGATGAAGAAAAAGAGTGAGAGAGAAATACAAGTACAAAGGGGAAAAATGAATAAGTACCTATCAATATTAACTTTAAAAGTAAATGGATTAAATGCTCCAATTAAAAGAAATAGAGTAGCTGAATGGATAAGAAAACAGGACCCATACATATGCTGCCTACATGAGACCCACCTCAGAATGAAAGACCTACACAGACTGAAAGTAAAGGGTTGGGAAAAATATTCTAAGCACATGGACAGGGGGGAAAAAAAGCTGGAGTAGCAATACTGATATCAGACAAAATAGACTTCAAAACAAAGGCCATAAAAAGAGACACAGAAAGACACTTCATAATGCTCAAAGGAAGAATCTATCAAGAAGACATAAACATTGTAAACCTATATGTACCCAGCATAAGAGCACCCAAATATATAAGGAAAATCCTGGAGGATTTCAAGATAGATACAGACAGCAACACACTTACAGTAGGGGATTTTAATACCCTACTGTCAACAAGGATAGATCATCCAACAAAATATCAACAAGGATATTGTGGAACTGAATGACACATTAGATCAAATGGATTTAACTGATATATATAGAACCTTTCATCCCAAAGAAGCAAACTACATATTCTTTTCAAATGCACATGGAACATTTTCAAAGGTAGACAACATAATAGGACACAAAACAAGCCTCAACAAGTTTAAGAAAACTGAAATCACATCAAGCATTTTCTTAGACCACAAAGGCTTAAAACCACAAATCAATCTTAAGGAAAAAACTCAAAAACATTCAAACTCATGGAAACTGAATAGCATGCTATTAAACAATGAATGGGTCAATAATGAGATCAAAGAAGAAATCAAAAAGTTTCTGGAAACAAATGAAAATGAACATAGAACAGTCTGAAACCTATGGGACACAACAAAGACAGTCCTGAGAGGAAAGTTTATAGCAATACAGGCCTACCTAAAAAAGATAGAAACATTTCAAATAAACAGCATAACCCTACATCTACAAGAACTGGAGAAACAACAAACAAAGCCCAGAGTGAGCAGAAGGGAAGAAATAATCACGGTCAGAACAGAACTGAATGACATAGAGCCTAAAAGAACAATTCAAAGGATCAATAAAGCCAAGAGCTGGTTCTTTGAAAAGATAAACAGAATCAGCAAGCCTTTAAGCAGGCTCATCAAGAAAAAAAGGAAGAGGATGCAAATAAATACAATCAGAAACAAAAGAGGAGAAATCCCGACTGATACCACAGAAATACAAAGGATTGTAAGAAATTACTGTGAACAACTATATGCCAAGAAATTTGAAAACCTGGGTGAAATGGACAAATTTCTGGAAAAATGTGATCTCCCAAAACTGAATGAAGAAGAAGCAGAAAGCCTGAACAGACCGATAACAGCTGGTAAAATTGAAGCAGTAATCAAAAAACTCCCTGCACACAAAAGCCCTGGATCAGACAGTTTCACAGGAGAATTTTACAAAACATTTCAGGAAGAACTAACCCCTGTCCTTCTCAGACTATTCCAAAAAATTCAGGAAGAGGGAAGACTTCCCAAACTCTTTTTATGAGGCCAGCATCACCCTAATCCCAAAACCAGATGAAGACACAACAAAGAAAGTGGACTATAGGCCAGTATTGTTGATGAACATAGGTGCTAAAATCCTCAACTAAATATTGGCAAACCGCATCCAGCAATGCATTAAAAAGATCATCCACCGTGATCAAGTGGGATTCATCCTGGGGATGCAAGGATGATACAATATTCGCAAATCAATAAATGTAATACATCACATAAACAAAAAGGACAAAAATCACATGATCATATCAATAGCTGCGGAAAGAGCATTTGATAAGTTACAGCACCAATTTATGATAAAAACATTCAGCAAAGTGGGAATAAAGGGGGCATACCTTGACATAATAAAGGCTGTATATGAGAAACCTACATCTAACATTATACTGAACGGGCAGAAACTAAAAGCTTTCCCACTAAGATTGGGAACAAGACAAGGATGTCCGCTTTCACGACCTCTATTCAATATAGTACTGGAAGTCCTACCCATAGCCATCAGATGAGAAAAAGAAATAAAAGGCATCCAAATTGGAAAGGAGCAAGTAAAACTGTCATTGTTTGCAGATGACATGATAGTATACATAGAAAACCCTATAGACTCCAGCAAAAACCTACTTGACCTAATGAGTGAATTTGGCAAAACAGCAAGATACAAAGTCAATATTCAGAAATCAAGGGCATTTTTGTACACCAACAATGAAATGTCAGCAGCAGAAATCAGGGGAAAAGTCCCATTTACTATAGCAACAAGAAAAATAAAGTACCTAGGAATAAACTTAATCAAGGAGGTTAACGACCTGTACTCAGAAAACTACACAACACTGAAGAAAGAAATTAGGAAGACACAAATAAATGGAAGCATATACCGTTTTCATGGATCAGAAGAATTAACATCATCAAAATGTCCATACTACCCAAAGCAATTTATAGAGTCAACTCAATCCCTATTAAAATACCAATGATATATTTCACAGATATAGAACAAACATTTCCAAAATCTATATGGAATCATAAATGACCCTGAATAGCCTCAGCAATTTTGAGAGAGAAGAACAAAGTAGGAGGGATCACAATACCTGACATAAAACTATATTATGAGGCCACTGTAATCAAAACAGTCTGGTATTGGCATAAGAACAGACCGATAGATCAGTGGAACAGAATAGAGAGCCCAGAAATAAACCCATGTCTTTATGGCCAATTAATATTCAACAAAGGTGGCAGAAGCATAAATTGGAGCCAAAATGGCCTCTTCAACAAATGGCATTGGGAGATCTGGACAGCTACATGTAAAAGAATGAAATTCAACCACCAACTTACAACACACACAAAAATAAACTCAAATTGGATAAAAGATTTAAATATAAGTTGTGATGCCATAAAACTCCTAGAGGAGAACATAGGCAGGAAAATCTCAGATATTCCATGCAGCAATATTTTCACTGACATGTCCCCTAGAGCAAGGGACATAAAGGAAAGAATAAACAAATGGGACTTCATCAAAATTAGAAGCTTCTGCAGGGCTAAAGAAAACATCAGCACAATGAAAAGGGAACCAACCATATGGGAAAATATATTTTCCAGTGATACATTGGACAAGGGTTTGATCTCCAAAATATATAAAGAGCTCACATGATTCCATTCCAGAAGTCAAGCAATCCAATTAAAAAATGGGCAAAGGACCTGAACAGACACTTCTCCAAGGAGGACATACACAGGGACCAGGGCACATGAAAGGATGCTCAGCGTCACTAGCCATGAGAGAGATGCAAATTAAAACCACAATGAGATACCACTTCACACCAGCTAGAATGGCCATCATAAATCAAACAACAAGTGCTGGCAAGGATGTGGAGAAAAGGGAACCCTAGTGCACTGTTGGTGGGAATGCAGATTGGTGCAGCCACTGTGGAAAACAGTTGGAATTTTCTCAAAAAACTAAAAATGCATCTGCCTTTTGACCCAGCAGTTCCACTGCTGGGATTATACCCTAAGAATCCTGAAACACCAATTCACAAGAACCTATGCACTCCAATGTTCATAGCAACACAATTTACAATAGCCAAGAATTCGAAGCAACCTAAGTACCTACAGAAAATGCGTGGATTAGAAAACTATGGTACATTTAGACTACGCAGCAGAAAGAAAGAAAGAGCTATACCCTTCATGACAGCATGGATGGAACTGGAGACCATCATGCTAAGTGAAATAAGCCAGGCAGTGAAAGAGAAATACCATATGATCTCACCTATGTGGAACCTAATCAACAAAGTAAACCAGCAAGCAAAACATAACCAGCAACATCGAAATAAAAAACTGACAGTAACCAGAGGGGAGGAGGGAGGGGGTCAACAAGGGAAAAGGAGGGGAAGGGTGATCAAGGAACATGCATAAAGGACCCATCAACAAGGCAAAATGGGGGAAGGATTAAGGGTGGAGGTGGGGTGGGGCGGGGTTTGGGAAAGTGGTGGTGGAAAAATGTTGAGAAAAAAGGGGGAGGCTAAGAATAGGAAATTGAGAAGTCAAAGAACTGATATGTACAACCCATAAATGTGAACTAAGAGGTGTGGGGATGATGGGATGGGGTGCAGGGCAGAGGGGATAAAGGGGAGAAAAAAATGAGACAATTATAATAGCATAGTCAATAAAATATACCTCCAAAAAATGAGAAAGAAAAAAAATTTTTTAAGATAAAATAAAAAGGATGCTCAAGGAATTTAGGACTGCAACAGTACAAAAAAGATCCAGTCAGAAATGAAGGATACACTAATAAAAATAAAAAACAATTTACAGGGAAACAACAGCAGAGTGGATGAAGCCAAGAATCAAATCAGAGATTTGGAACATAAGGAAGCAAAAATACAACCAATCAGAACAAGAAGAAAAAAGAATCCAATAAAATGAGGACAGTGTAAGCAGCCTCTGGGACAATTTCAAGCTGTCCAACATTTGCATCGTAGGGGTGCCAGAAGGAGAAGAGAAAGAGCAAAAAATTGGAAATCTATTTGGAAAAATAATGAAAGAAAACTTCCCTAATTTGGTGAAGGAAATAGACATGCAAGTCCAGGAAGCACAGAGAGTCCCAAACAAGATGGATGCAAAGAGGCGCACTTCAAGACCCATCATAATTAAAACCCTGAAGGTTAAAGATTAAAGAGAGAATCTTAAAAGCAGCAATAGAGAAGCAATTAGTTACTTACCGGGGAACTTCCATAAGACTGTTGGCTGATTTCTCAAAAGAAACTTTGCAGGCTAGGAGGGATTGGCAAGAAATATTCAAAGTCATGAAAAGCAGGGCCCTACCGCCAAGATTGCTCTACCCAGCAAAGCTATCATTTAGAATTGAAGGGCAGATAAAGAGCTTCCCAGACAAGAAAAAACTAAAGGAATTCATCATCACCAAACCATTTTTATATGAAATATTAAAGGGACTTATTTAAGAAAAAGATTAAAACTATGAACAATAAGATGGCATAAATATATATCTGTCAAAAATTGAATCTAAAAAACAAACTAACCAAACAAGAACAGAGGCAGAATCATGGATATGGAGAGCATTTTGATGGTTGCCAGATGGGAGAGGGTTTTGGGGGGAATGGGTGAAGAGGTGAGGGGATTAAGAAGTACAAATAAGTAGTTACAGAATAGCCATGGGGACGTAAAGTACAGCATAGGAAATGGAGTAGCCGAAGAACTTACACGCATGACCCATGGACATAAACAATGGTGAGGGGATTGCCTGAGGGACTGGGGGGTGCTGGGTGGAGGGGGGCAAAGGGAAAAACTGGGGCAACTGTAATAGCATAATTAATAAAATATTTTTAAAGTAAAAGTTAAAAAATTACGAGATACCACTACACACCTATAGAATGGCTAAAAATAAAATAAAATAAGAAATAACAATGCCAAATGCTGGTTAGGATGTGGAGAAAATAGATTCACTCATGCGTTGCTGGTGTAGTAAGCCCAGCCAGGAAAACAGTTTGACAGTTTCTTAAAACAACTAAACATGCAAATACTATACAACCTAGCGGTTGCTCTCCTGGGCATTTAACCCAGAGAAATGAAGGTATGTTAGCATAAAGACTGTACACGCATATTTATGGCAGCTTTATTTATAGTAGCCCCAAACTGAAAACAACCCAAGTATCTTTCGACAGGTGAATGGTTATACAAACGGCGACGTATCACTTCTGTGCTACAATACTCAGATAATTATGCTGAGTGGGGAAAAAAAAGCTAATTCCAAAAAGTTATACACTCTGATTCTATTTATCTAACATTCTTGAAATGACAAATTTATAGAAATGGAGAACAGGATAGTAGTTGCTAGAGGTTAAGGAGGGAATTGGGGGCAGGAGGGAGTGGGTATGACCATAAAAGGGCAACATAAAGGATCCTTGCGATGATAGAAATATTTTGTGTATTGACTCTATCGGTATTAATATTCTGGTTGTGACACTGTATTAATAGTTTTGCAAGAGGCTATCATTGGGAGAATCTGGGTAAAGACACATGGGATTTCTGTATTTCCTACAACTACATATGAATTTGTAATTGTTTCAAAATAAAAATATTAATTTTAAAAAGCAACATGAGAAACTGTAAGGGAAGGTGTAGTTTGAAGAAATAAAAGTTTTACCTTCTGTTGATCAGAGAATACCACAAAGTTAAAAAGTCAATACTAAATTGGAAAAATCCTTGTAACAAATATGATTGAAAGGAAGTGATCTTTAATATAAAAAGTTATATATAAAAAGTTGTCTAATTTGGAAAACAGTGATCTCTTCCTACACAAGCAGTGCAGAAAAAAATGCAACTGGCTATGAAATATATGAAAAAGTACTTCAATCTCACTATAATCAAAGAAATGAAAGTTGGAATTCTTTTTTCCTCCAAATTGCAAATGTTCATTATATAACCATGTTCCCAAATAAGGCAAAATCCTTATCACTTTATTTTCTACCTACCTCTTAGGTGTTGGGGAATTTTAGCTACAAATAATAGTAACTTTTAAAGATATTAGCCTTTTCTGATTTAAGTATTTAACAGTGGCATTTACATTTCTAACCACATTATCAAGTTATTTTACATGGATAATTATTATTGACTCATTCTTTGCTACTTTCCTGTACACAGTATCCTCTTTTGTGAATTAAAATTTTTGACTTTTTTGTCAGAATACTTCCTTAAGTACCTCTCCCACCCCACCCCCATATAGTGGTGTACTTTCGGCATACTCGGATATATATACATATCATTTTTACCTTTATACAAATAATTTGTATTTATTTACAAGTAAAAAATTATATGATCATGCCATTTTCCCTAACAGACACGAAAATATCACTTCATTCTCTACAGTCATTTGATGTGTTGAAAGTGAGAAATCTTATCTGATTCCTTTTCTCAATAGGCAACCTGTTTTTGGTTAGCTAGTTTGGTTTCTGTTTGGAAGTCTGTATTATTATACTTAAACATTTGAATTTGGGCAGGTTCATTGGCCTGAGTCTCAGTATGTATGAAAGTGTGGACTTTTTCGGAGTGCTGTATCTGGCACTTGGTGAGTCCTCTGTCACTTCTGTGGTTGCTGCTTTCACTTGACCTAATCTGCCTGCTTATTGTAGAGCTCCGCGGACTCTGAGATCCGATGTCCTGGGTCAGTCTTCCTGCGGCTTACCTTTTTTCTCATAATTTCTGTTTTTTGTCATTTTTCTTTGCCCTTAGAGATTTCCTCAACTTGGACTGGTAATACACTGACTTGGTTTTTGGCCATGTTCATTTCATTCTGTTTTCTTCCTCTGTTAAGTTTAAATGTTTTATGTACTTATGACTATTTCTAATAGCTCTAATAGCTTCTTGCTGTTTTTTTAAATATTGAAGCCTATTTGGTTTTATCGGTAAATTATCCGCGTATTACTGGGAACGTCAGTTTCAAGGTGACAGACATTAACTCCTGTTTCCTGCACCGACTGTTTTCTAGGGGCTCTTTGCAGAGTTTGCTTACTTTGGTTCCCCTCTTTTGAACTTCTGATTTGCTCATAGGACCAGCAATTTTTTGTTGCTTTTCATATTTTTAATGACGTTCCCGAGTGGCCTCTAATGCTGGGTGACAGGCTGCCTCAGCGGCTGTGTGAGTCGCTGCTCAGCTTCCTTCAGCAGGTCTCCCGCTTGTAAACCAAAGCAGACAGCCATGGAAGTCCGAAGGTAAGCTGTGTTCCTGGTGTGGGAAGAAGACAGGAACATGCCAGAAAACGGACTTCTCTTAAGCACTCAGTGGTTGGGGGGCGTAAGCTTCCCCAGCCCTGCCGTTGACCAAAAAGGTAGTGAGGGCCTTGGGTAGCGGAGCCCCATTTTAGCTAGCGGCGCATCCACAGCGAGTGGGCCTGGAAGTTAAGGTACTGCCAGCGATGGCCAGGATGCGATAAGATGGACAGTTTTTTATGTCCTTGGTCGAACTAAAAATTTGTACCATTCTTCTGGAAAGAAAGCAATTTGGCAGAGTGTAAAAAAGGCTTCTAAAATGTCCATCTCTGTGGTCTAGTTTTCCTATTTCTAGAAGTGTATCTTAAAGAAACAGGGAAGTAGAAATGGATTTATATGCAGAGATCTTAACTGCTAGGTTACTTATAATAAGGGAAAATTGGAAAGAATCAAATGTCTTACAGAAGAGGCAGGGTAAATCAGATCAGTTAGGTGTAGCTGTGTGACGGGGTATTTTGCAGCCAACTTTAAAATACCTAATGACATGGAGAAATGCTCATGCTATAATGTCGAAAGAAAAAAAAATGAGGGTATAACATTTTATATACAGTATGATCCTTGTTTATTAAAAAATATGCTTATATATGATAAAAAGATCAGAAGTAATACAACAGATTATCATCAGTGGTGGGATTCTATGTGATTTGTGTTTTCTTTCCAAAACTTGTATTTTTCAAATTTTCCACAAGTCTCTCTTTCATAATTAGGAAAAAAACCCCAGTAAATGTTGTTAAAAACTGCCTTCTCATACTCTGCAGTGCACCAAAAAGAACTCCTGCTTTTCAGAATTTGTAGGCAGAAAGTGGTTTACACTAGGGTTGCATTTGCCGATTATCATAATATGCACACGGACGTGGAATCCAGCTTCCCACACTGCGAGGGACGCGCCGCGGCTGCCAGCACGGCCGCCTGAGCTCGGCACGGCCCATCTGCTGCCCGGGCCCGGCTCGACTGACACAGATTTATTATTTCATTCTTTAATTTGGCAACATTTTCTCTTTTCTCATTATCGTAACTGGGATTCAGGACCAGTATTACTCATTTTGTTTACCAGGTTGTTGTTTTCACTTGTTCCATTTTGTGAAGGTGAAGAAGCCAACAATGGGAATTCTGTGTTGTGAAAATGCAGTACTTATCCTCTGGGATCTTGTGCTTGTCTTGCTAACGTGCTCTCATTTCTGACATGTGCAAGCCGTTTCGATTTTTTAAATTAGTAGACGGCTTCTTTTCAAAGAGTTTAGCATTTTTTACCCCCACCCCTCCCATTCAGCCCCCCTCCCCAACTCCCTGGGAAGATTTGTAAATGGGATAGAAATTATAAACATTAGCCTTGAGCTATAAGACACTCCATCTGGTGTTTTTTTCCTCCCTGAGGGCTCGCGTTGTTTAATCTTCGTCACTAGTACAGAAGCTAGAGGTGTGAGACTTGCACTCTGCCCCAAGCACCCGGCACGTAAGAAGGGATTTTCATCTGAATGGGTTTGTGTTTCAGGGAGCACAGGGATAGTCAGTCAGACGACTAAGAATTTACTAAAGTGAAACTTTAGAGTTATTAGTCATCTGAGAGATTTTTTTTTTTCCTGAGAGATTTCTTGGATGGATTTGTTGGGATGGGGTGGCTGCTGCCAGAGAAACCTCTTTGGGCCACTTTATTTTGAAGAGACAGTCTTTGTAACACCTTGTGCTACTTTTCTCTCTAGGTTACCCTGAAGAGACTTATCCAATTTATGACCTTTCAGATTGCATCAAGCGTAGGCAAGAAACAATCCTGGTGGATTACCCTGACCCAAAAGAGCCCTCTGCTGAAGAAATAGCTGAAAGGATGGGAGTGCTAGAAGAATCTGACCACTTGGTCTGGGAAATGCCCACCAACCCCAGAGCCTGGGAAGATAATTCTGTTACCTCCTGTGACCCAAAGCCAGAAACGTGTTCCTGCTGTTTTCATGAAGAAGAGGATCCTGCTATCTTGGCCGAGAATGCTGGATTCATTGCAGACAGTCACAGTGCACAGGAGGAAAGCGCCGTGGATGCACGGCCCGCGGGCTGTGGAGAGGACGAGTTGAGCATCCACGCCCACCAAGCAAGTCCAGGTGGCGCATTGAGGAAGCGGAATCCCCAGTGTTTAGAGTGAAAACAGCCAGTTTGGTGAAGTGTCCATTACTCCAGTCCCAAGGTGACCTTTCTTCCTCTCTCAGACTTCATCCTTGGCCCTGTGCTCCATTCCCAGTGTCTGAATATCATAGCCAGTCAGGTCACGACCACGGATATCACGTGTCCTCCCTGGTGCTCACTCACTTGTCACCTTGTAAAACATCATAGAGATTAGTAGGAACACAAGACGGCTTTGCTCTTTTATCTTCCTGCCTTTCCTCCGTCGGAGAATTGATCCCCTGAGTAATGATGTTTGGTCTATCATAATTTCAGATGGGACCGTTGGAGGGCAGAGGCCCGACTCTCCGTGCTAGGAATAACGGATGGTTCACCTGTGAACGAGCATCAGCTTACACATGAAGAGGACTTAAGGTTGCAGGAGTGAAGGTCTCAGAGTCCAGGACGCCTTAGTCCCTGGGCCTTAAGCAGGTTAGTGGTCCCCTGGGTTCAAGAAAAGAACATTTTGTTTTGGGGATGATAGGGCCGAAGCAGGGTGGGACTCTGCTTTGTGAGCTGAAGGCCCTTCCTCACGCACAGCAAGGGCCGAAAGACTTGCGACTGTCTTAAAACGAGCCCAGAGGCCTCTTGGGGCTGTTTCGCTCTAATGTTGCCTGGATCTCTAGCTTCCTTTACCCCGTTCTTCTTAACTGCCAAACCCAGAAGCACGCCTGTAGCCCTTGTCTTCGGTGACCAGAGGAAGCTTTAGGTGGAGACTTTAGTCCTTGCCCTGCAGAACCAAGGTTTGAGGCTGCAGGAAAGCCTCCCCAAGGGTAGTGGTCCTGCCGTGAGCCTCAGAAGGCCGGGGGGCCAGTGACGGGAGCAGACCCACGCATCTGTGGACAGTCCTTGCCTTGAAGCTGTTTTTCAGTGTTGCGCCCTCTGAGAAATTTGTTTTTACAGTCTCAAGACTTGAAACAGAAACAAGGACTGAACTTGTGGACAAAGTGCCAGCCCAACAGGGAAGTTGCAGAGTGTGTCTGTTGAGAGAACCAGTGTGGCAGTGCCCAGGGGAAGAGACCATTTATTTGTCTGTGTTCAGATATCTGGGTCTTCTGAGAGCTGGGGACAGTAGGAAGTGGGCTGGCACGGGGAGGATTTTGACCACACTACAGGCCCAATTTCTAAGCCTCCATCTGTCTTTTTGAGACAAGACGGCACCCATGTATTGTGTCTAGTAAGGAAGAGTGAATCTCGTTTATGCGTTGGGACCTGAGATTTTAAACAGGGCGCATTCCTAAGGCCAGTCCCAGTCACAAAATGTGGAAGACTTGAAATTTAAGAAATTATGTAAAGGTAGATGCGGCTTTTAGAGTTCCATTGTTCCTGGCACAAGAGGCCAGGAAAATACTTTAAATTACACATAGAAGCATACAGACTGCTGTCAGAGGTATGGGATCATATTAAGATAACATCAGTTACTGCTAGACATTTCTTGTTAATCAGTGAACTACAGAGAAGTCATTGAAGCTCGAGTCTATAGGAAGTTTATTGCATCTGTCTTTGCGTGGAACATTTGATTCGCTGGTAACAAATGCAGTTTAAAATGTGCTGAGAACAATCTAGATGTAATGTAATGCTAAAGCTAAACAATAATGTAGGTGCTCTTTACACTTTGGATAAATTATTTTTCATGTCATTTCCCTTCAAACACAATGAGGGATTGATTTATGAGGAGAGTCCTGGGTCCCTGTTTCAAATTTCTTTCCTGCCTTAGGACATCATGCCCTCATTAGAGATGCATGTTCCCTTCTAGCTTACTCACTCATTTATTTATTCGGCAGACTCTGCTGAGAACAAGGCAGTGGCAACAGAAGGCTCAAGTCCTACCTTTTAAAAACTCAATTTAATATGGGAGCCTTATCCAATTTATTTTTTTAAATGAACTACGAAAGGGCTCAAGATCGTGAATTCTGCAGGCAGAGAGGTCACGGCTCAGTCCTTACCTGTTCTAACTGCAGACTCATGTCTGCCCCTTAAGCCTTCCGAGTCTTGGCTTTCCCCTCTGTGCTGCAAGGGGACCCCCCTGGGGCGGTTCTGAGGATTAAACGACATCATCAGTGCTTGCAAAACCGCACTGGCCCTGTCTCGTGCATGGTAACCACTTGGTAAGTGGCAGCTAAGGTTCTGTGCTATAACTGAGATATGGACCCAAACCTGCAGGAAAACAGAGAATTTTTGCCAAAGCACTTCACGGAGGAAGTGGATTTTGAGGCGTGCTGAGAACTTCTCCAGGTGGGCAAGGAGGAAAGGACCTTCTGGCAGAAAGAATGGTGACGAGAAAGCGGTGGGGTGTGAAAGCAGATGGGTGTTCAGGTATTTTGAAGAGGCTGCTATGTGAGGTATTACGTAACCGAATCTTTAGGGTGAATGTTAACCTGCGAGGGAAGTGGGCTTATGGAAGTAGTTACTGCCGCGAGTACTAAGACCTCATGATGGCCCTTGCTGCCCTAGGCCTTGCTTGGGTTATGTAGCAGGAATGTATGTATTTCTCTCTCAGAAATTTTCTGTACTTGTCATTCATTTCAGATTAGATGGTCCTTTTTTGTATTTTCTAGAATGCTTTTGTCCTTCAGGGATGACAGTTACATGTGAATATACAACCCAGGATGACCAAAATCATGGGACTGGTTTTTATTGTCATGCCTGATGCCGCTTTGCTCATTTCTCAGAACTGCTGTGGGCTGTGAACCTGGTCGCTCCCTGGCACTAGGCCTGCGGTGGCCTTTGGGCGCTGTGGCGGAGCGCGGTCGTACCTCTGGGGGCAAGCGGTCGGCCTAGGCAGCCACCGCATCACCTGGGACCGTGCTTGGTAAATCAGGTGGGCAACCCAGCCAGGAGATGCTCTTTCCTGGTCTTAACAGGAGGCGCAAGGAAAGCACTCCGTGAGCTCAGGAAGCCAGGCCGAGAGCTGTGTTGAGTGGAGGCGCATTGGGCCTCTGGCAAAGACGGCCTAGAACCATACTCCGCGCCCCGGTGGCTCGGGTGCCCAAACAACGTGTGGTCCAAACTGGAACACTTGGAGAAAGGGAGCTTTAATAGTAATTATGCCAGAGTAATAGGTATACACCAGGACTATCTTAGACATATGGTCACCTGGTCCACGGCATTTAAAAGATTTCTCCTTGACCTGACCCCTAAACAACAACACAGCCTCTCTCTCAACACCCTGCACTCGCCTTTCCTGCAGCGGCGGGGCCAAGGGGAGGGGCCACGGTTCCAGCAGGCAGTGCTCTTGCCTACAGAACAGCTCCAAACCGGTGGTGATAAAGCATCCTTACTACCGCATTCTTAAAGTTCCCCTTAACCCAAACTGTATTCCAAAGAAAAAAATATAGTTCTTCAGCAATATTGAGAAAAAACAGGAAGTAGCCATGACAGTTCCTTGACCCTTTTTATACAAATCTAAAAGGTACCTAACTTTTCCTCATTTCTTTCTTTCCTTCCCATTTTCTATACAAATAGGACAAACTTGGCCTTTTTATTTTTTCTCTTAAGCACCAGTTTCCTCATTAATGAATTTAGAGTAATACCCACCTTGCACGGCTGTTAGGATGAAATGAAATACGGTTTATAAAGTGTCTGTCCCAGGGTGTAGCATGCTGCAGGTGCTCATGACAGCATCATCGCTGTCAGGTCCTGTGCTGCTGCTCTGACACCGTCCAGGCTGTGGGTGACTTGAGTTCTGACCGCCTCCCTAGGATCAGACCGTTACCGTTCATGTCTGTTTCAAGTCACAGCGAGCAGCAACCATCCATGCTTTTGGCCTCAGACCTGCCACAGGCTGAAAAGAAGAGTCCCAAGCATGTCCAAGTCCTGTCTAAGTCGGTCAGGCTCTGGGTGGGGCCAGAGGAATCAAGTGGCTGGGTCT
Organism: Mormoops blainvillei; assembly: GCA_004026545.1. NCBI lineage: Eukaryota > Metazoa > Chordata > Mammalia > Chiroptera > Mormoopidae > Mormoops > Mormoops blainvillei. Next base: position 69,719 of record PVJD01003897.1, read on the forward strand.
TTACGTTATTTCTAACCTGGGCCTTTCCACCTTTTTTTTTTAAAGATAGCTCTATGGCCGTTTTTATTCCTAATGGCCAGGGCCACAGGGGGGAATACTCAGGAACCAACAGCCCCTTCCCCACAACTGGGGAAGCAGTTGCAGCTGACCCACAACTTCAGTCCTCACCGTTCTTCCAGCCCTCCCCAGCCTCTGCGTGTGGGTCTGACCTTCCTTAAATTTGAAGAGCACGGGGAGGACAGCTTTGACCCACCTGTCATTGTTTCCAAACAAGCTATGACGCCCTTGTTACCACCATCCTCCTCACCCCTGAGACTCCTAGGACAGAGGAATGAATGGTGTAAAAAAAAACAAACCCAAAAACTTTTAGGTAAAAACCATGTTTTTTCTTCTTTTATAGGAAAAAAAGTATACAGTAATGTTGAAACAGTTCAAGTTTAATTTGTTGATATATGGTCTGTACTTAGACAAACAAGTTATACAACGTACATAATGTCAGCATGGGAAAATACCAACTTTGTCATTGCACATACCAATAAATAAATACATTGATCCAGAATACCAAAGAGTTTATTCAAAAAGTCAATAAAAGCACAATTTTGCAAGTTCATCTAAAACTCCAGATAATTTTGAACAAAAATAAAATGTCTGACCACTTCAAAATAGGGAAAGACAGTCTTGTGCAAATAGACATACACATTCTAAGCATTATGAAAACTGGCTAAATGTGTGTTCTCAGCAAGAGAAGTGTCACCCGTCCTGACCAAGTTCCCTTTCTGAGCCACCCTTAATTACTTCCTAGGAAACGCTGGATCTTGGCCTAACTCCAACTTTGCCTGGACCTTGGTGGGGGAGCAGGGGGGACAGTAGAACAGAAGAGGAAAGAAAAAAGGCACAGTGACGAGCTGGAAAAGGTAGTGATGAAAGCAGGGACTGATCAACTTTCATTCGCCCTGACTCCTATGCAAGCTCTGACAGCCCAGCCGCTTCATTTTGTAGATGAGAAAAAAAAACAGAAATTACGGGGTGTGCTCAAAATCACATAGCCACTAAGTACAGGAATGCTTTTTGTAAGACAAACCAAACCTGTTCCAATACTTCTGCTCTGCCTCTCCCCTATATCCTGAGATGACAGGAAACTGCAAACTAGAAGTATGGGAGGACAGGTGTCCAATAAACTCGAACTTAAGAGCCCATCCTTTGGCCTGGTCCTGGTGGCGACCTGCGGTTCAACTAGCCAGGGCCCAGGGCAGGGTCCCAACCTGGCCCTGAGCGCAGGGGAATCAGGCTCCCCCCATGCTGGGCACCATGAGAAAGACTCCATCTACCCGGAAAGGTGTGCACAGGGCCACCGGGCAGCCTGAGGTCATGGCACCTTGGCTGCGGTGAGGCATTCTGCGGGGGAAGCCTGGGGCCCCAGCCAGGAGGTGGGGTTGTGCTTGCGTAAGAGCCAGGGCGGCAGGCCCCGCTGTGAGGGGAGCGGGGCCTCTTAGTGAGCTATCACTGCTGTTGCTTGTTAAATTCAGAGCCGCCTCCAAATTGGAAGCAAATGCCCCACTGTTCACAGAGCAAAGAAAACCTATGCCTCTAGCATCTTCTTGCCCTTTTTGTCACTAAAGGAGGCAAGCTCCAGACACTCTCTTCTCGCCTGTGATAACCACACTCCCTGGCTTCCGGCACCTGTCCTCACACGGGTCTGGACCTTGCATGCTCCTTCTGAACTAGTGTCGTGATTTTTAAGGCACATTCACCAGAATATGTTCATCTTCATCCAAAAGCATGCACACAATACACGGATTCCTTCAGGTAACGCACACTGGGAAATGAAAAACAACTTCCTTAGACGGTGTCCTTCTAATCAGAACCCTGGGAGAAAGCTGGCACTTTCCCAGGCAGATTTGCTTGTCAGAGAGCACTGAGTGAACAAAACCCACAGGCACACCTTTCTCCTTTCCTATTCGTTCTTAGAAACGTGATCGTAGTAAGAAGCCTCGGCTGATTGCAGATTGCCCTTTGCCCCAAATACACGGACACAGACGCAGACGGACACAGAGCACCTTGGAGCCAGGCGGAAAGAAAATGAGAGCTGAGGGCGTGGACTGCACTGCTCTGCACGAGAGCTGGAGGGCAGAGGGTGTCCAGGTCCGGGGTGTGCCCCGGAAGGAGTTACAGAGCCAGGAGCAGTCACGGCAGAGCTGCCTAAGGTCCCACCTGCCCAGCACCCTTAGAGAGGCTCATCCCATTATCATTCTCTGGCCAACAAAGAACTCTTACTGTGGGAAAGGCTGAGCCCCGGTGGTCTCCAGGGCTCCAGCCGTGAGTCTTTGGGCCCACAGCTGTGAGGCCAGTGGTCAGGGAAAACCAGCATCACCAGGAATGGGGCTGGGTCTCAAGCAGGTGACTCAGCTGCCCGTGCTTGTCACTCAGTGCCCAACAGAGGGTTTTGTTACCGAGCCACCCTTCACAGCCAGGCCAGAAAGCTCGGCCCACACTCCTGACCTTGCCAAAATACCCGGTCGGTCCCCTCCTGTGCACCAGAGGGGAGGCCAGGGGACAGGAGCTAACCCTTGTGCTTCTGACTTTCCCTCTCTGCCTCTAGGCCCAGGGGAACACTTTGACCTGATGTTAGCGGGCACCTGGTTTCTATAATCCCAAATGTCAGCAGGTCTCTCCTCCAGAGTCGGAAAGGGAAGAGCCAAGCTGGGACTCTGGAGAGGAGGGTGGCACCACAGGATTTCCTGGGAAGTGGACCAGCCCTGTACGGAAAGTTCTAGTGCCCTCAAAATGCTCCCAAATACAGAGCTGTCTAGAAACTAGACCATGTCAACAAAAACGAGACCACCGGAGGGGCCTCTCACAGAAATATGCCCAAGGTGTGGGCAGACCCGCCCTGCGACAGGCGTGCCTTGCTCTCAGCCTTCAGCATAGGGAAACCTAGATTGTGAGGAAATGAGAGGACGCTGCTCCCACTTACGTCAAAAAAACACTCCTTCACCTCTCCACAGAGCCTGACAAATGAGTATGGCCTTTTTTAAAAAAAATCAATTTCTACACAGCTTTTCCAAGCACATCTGCTCTGAAGTGAGGAACAACTCCTGCTGGCTTCCCACCGATTTCTGATCTCCATCTGGGCCAGCAGCCTCCGCCGGGGCAAACGACAAAAAGGCAAGAGGCAGGGGGTTCCCTGGTCAGGCAGGACAGCAGCGGGGGAGAGACTGGGCCCCACCCTGGAACAGGCACCCCTGCACCTCACAGCCGGACCAAGAAACGGGAAGTCACCTTGCTAGGCCTGCTACCTGGGAGCCAGACCTGGCTCAGGCCTCACCAGTGCAAAAAGCCAGATGGCCACTGAAATGGTTTCCGTTCCATACGTCACCTCTGACATTGCTGTCTCTGGAGTCAGGCCAAAGGTGAGGGTACCTGGACTGGGCCCCAGGAAGTCCCGAAAGCCACAGTGGTGTCTTTGTGGGTGGTGAGAACAAAGAGAGCCAGTGAGCTGAAGTTCTAAGCTGCCACTAACCAGCCAGTGACCCGGGGCAAGAGCCATTTTCTGAGTGATGTGCGCAAGGTGGCAGTTGTACCAGTTGATCTGTAAGGGTCCTGCCACCTCTGATCTCCGAGGTTCTGAACTAGTCCCTGCTCTCCGCATCCTGTCCCATTCCTCCCCAAGAGGAACCACCCAGGGAAGCCTCAGCACCCGCGACCTAGGCTGACGGCCGCAGGGGCTGCAGCGCAAGGCAGAGCACCCGGAGCTCACCAGCCACAGCCCCAGGCACACCCACCTGTTTGTGGCCAGGGGCTGGTGACCGGCCCGAACACACTTCCTGCGCCGAGGCTGCTGAGCAGGGAGCTCCTGGGGTAGCTGACAGGGCCCCCAGGGCAACCCCGATCCGATCGGGAAGCCTGTTCCACGCGCCGTGCCCCCCACCCCCCCATGTTTAGCCTGTGTCCTGCAGGCCCCGTCCCCTAAGACACGTGGCCTTGAGGGCCGGCCGCCTGCTGCCTCTGCGCAGAGAAAACCTGGAGAAATCAATGGAGCTACGCCCCAGGCCGCCGGCCAGTTCCCACAGCCAGGCCCCTGCAGCCCTGCCAAAGGCCTGCCACTCACCTCCCCCCTGCCCCAGTAACCTCACCCAGGCCTGCTCAAGGCCTCCGGGCTTTCTGCAGCTGAGAGGCAGGCTCGGCTACCAAGCCCCTTGCTGTACGAAGGTGGTGTGCCCTGTACACACACACGCACGCACACACGCACACACACACTATGCCCCTCTCAGTTGGGGACCATTGTCATCTGACTCCGGGGCTGCGTGGGTGGCTGTGCTTCCTCTCCCTCCATGCCTCTCCTGCCTTCGCAGCCGAAGAGGCTGCCCGGCTTGGCAAACGTGACTGCAGCGGGGTACTGACCCAAGAGTGGGTGTGTGTGTGGATCTCGGGGCACAGAAAGAATTCAGTCCCGTCCCTTTCCACACACCCCGCTCCTCTGCCTCAACAGAGGCAGAGGAGCCAATTCCTGGCTGGCCTGGCCAGGGAGCCCGCTGAGAGCCAAAGGTTCATCTGGCAGGAGGCCTATGTACAGGGGGTAGGCAGGGCTGTCTCCGCAGGCAGGCAGCTCCACTCCAGGCTGGGCAACCCCAACGGCACGAGGAGGCCTCTATTCACAGGCCAGCTTGCTGTCGAAGCTGGACAGGGCAATGGCAAAGGCCTGCAGGGCACACAGCGGGTAGTTGTAGTCCATGGTGAACACGTCCTCCGCCACGCGGCCGAACTGCATCACGATGTAGTCCGCTGGAGCCAGGCACAGGTGTAGACAGACAGGGAGACAGAGTAAGGACGGTAGAGATGGGGAAGGACAGACAGACACCCAAGTCACCAGAGGGAAAAGAAAGTGAGAAGCAGCGATGCCAAGGGAATCCCAAAAGAGGTCAAACAGACCAGTTGGCAGAAGGGCAGGAGAGGGAGCAAATGGCAAAGGAGAAAGACACATATGAACAGCAGGAGGCAGGGAAGAAGAGAGTGAGTCCATCCCCAGGCTATGCCCACACCTGAAACTCTGCTGGGTGCCCCGGATCTGGGGTCAGGGCTCCAAAGATGCCGCTTCCATGGCCTCCCAGTTCTTACGGTTCTTTACATCTAATCTAGCTGTATAACCCGTGTCCTTAGGCACCGGGGCTAGTGAGCTGAACCCTGAGCTCAGAGCCCTGGCTAGCACGTAGACAGTAATGAGTAAGGGCAGGAACACTCACGGTCATTGCCATGGATGATCTGGAAGTTCTTTACAGAAGCCTGTGTGACGCGCCCATGAAAGTTGAGTACGTAGGACTGTGTGTCATCGTTCCAGACAGGCGTCTTATTTTGTAGCTCAATGATGGTCTCCGTGTGCTTATTCTGCCAGCGTGCTAGCAGTGTCTCGTGCTCCTGGGAGAGCAGGCCCACCTGAGCCAGGCCCAGGACTTGACACCACCCCGACCCAGGGCTCATGGGATGTGGCTCGGGGCTGGGGGGTCCTTAGATTTCCCTAGACCCCCAGGGCTTCTCACACTCTGCCTCCTACGGCATAAACACACTAGCTGGAGTTCTGCCCTTAGAAGCTAATGCAGAGGCTAGGGTGATGGGGGAGGGATGGGGCAGGGTAGAAACTCACATTGCGGGGCCGGATACAGACTCTCTCGTGAACCATGTTCATGCCAGGGACGATCACACTCATCTTCCGTGGCCCCTTAAAACCTAAGACGTTTGTCTCCTGGGAAATAGAACAGTGGCCACCTGAGGACTCTACTTACTACTGGGAAGGCTGGGAGGGAGTGAAGATGATGAGCTCATTCTCACCACCTCCACTTGAACGTCCAAGGGGCACCTCTCGATTTAGCAAGTCCAGAATGAGCTCCTGGATCTCTGCCCAAACTAGCTCCCCTCTCAGTTCTCTTTGCTCCACTTCACAGCAACTCAGGCAAATGACCTGGGATCATACTTGATGACTCTTGCTCTCACATCCCACTTTCTGACCCACCAGCTAATGCTGGCAGCTCCACCTTCAAATTACATCAAGAATCTGATCACTTTCCACCACCACCATCTCTCTCACTGAGGTCCTGGGAACGGAAGTCAGAGGTCTTCTTGTCTCCATCCTTGACCCCTTTCTGCCTCCTCCCTGTCACCTCGTCTTCCCACAGCAGGGAGTGGTCCTGGTTAGTCCTACTGTCTTCTTCTCTAGTGCAGAGTAAATGCTGAAGGTCTTATCTCAACCTACAAGGCCTCGCAGGACATGGCCCTGCTACCTCCTCCTCACCATTTACTTCCCCAGCCCCCGCCCTGCACTCACTGCACGCTCCTCCCCCCAACACCTACACGCGGGCTCTCAACTTCCTTCTGGGTTTTACCCAGTGCTACCTCAGTGAGGCCCTCCCTGCCGGTCTTCCTAAAAAAGGCTTACACGCACCTGGACACTTTGCAGCCCTCTTCCCTGTTTTATTTTTTTTTCCATCTGAGCATTTACCAGGAATATGTTTACTTTGCTCATATGTCTATTTTATAGATTACCTCTCCTACTAAGAGTTTAAGTCCTGTAAGAGTATAAATTATGTCGCGTTCATTACAATATCCTCATTGCCTCAAACAGTACCTGGAACACGAGACTCAGTACTTCAAACTATTTGGGCTGCCTCACCAAAGTTGACCAGCAGGTGGCGCCGTAGGACCATACAAAAAGAGCAAAACTGCTATGGATTCCCATTGACCATCGGTGAAGTGCCTGTACCTAGGCTGATGAGGGTACCAATCCCTCATTTTAAAACGAGGTGAGACCCCGAGTACTTATATTCCAATTTGGCCATTTATGAGCTGTGTGACATTGGCAAGTGACCCAACCTCTGAGCTTCAGTTTCCTCATATACATAATAGAAACAGGATGGAGCTTTTAGACTGAGCATTCAGTGAGATGATTATGCAAACAGCCTTGTAGTCTGTGCCAGATGCCGGAGGCTGGGAGACAAGGGAAACACAGGCTAGAACCCAGGCCCCCTGCTCCCTGCTTTCCAGAAGGCTCAGTTCCCAGAGCTCCCCCAGGCAGGGGGCACTCCCTGTGTCATGTCTAACTTGGGGACCAGAGACCCAGGGACCCAGAACTCACGTAACACACAGCTGCCAGCTCCTGACGCAAGGTTCCACTTTCCAAAGTAGAGGATGCCTTCTGAGGGTTGACTCCACTGTCATAAACGGTGAACTTAGTTCCCATGAGGTTGGACCTGCAGGACAGGCACAGTGAGTACAGGGCCACATACCCTCTGCCCCAGAGCAGCCAACAGCTACCAGCATGTCCCATGAGGAGCCTGCAAAGTGTTCTGGAATGAGCTGGGAGTCCACCTGGGGGCGCTCTGCTCACTGGCTTCTCATCTTTAAGGGCAAAGGGCCTGCACTTGCTCTGAGTTGAATCAAAGAGCATCTTGGTCCAGTGAGGGGAATTTGGGAGGTCAGTCTGGGTTCCACAGAATGTTTCCCTGGAGGAACAGACATGAGCATACAGAACGGCACCTGGCAGGACAGCAGAGGGGACTCAGCCCCCCATGAAGGCTAGATGAGTTCCTCTGTCCACCCTCGCCAGCCTGTGAGTCTTGGTCCAGCCCCATCTCCACGGCTATGGCTCCGTCTCTCTAAGCTTGATTGACATTCCCCAAACCTGGTACTCTGTTCCTCAGCAAACCCTCCTTCCCAAGGCAAGCTCAGCGCCTTCCCAACACCCCAAGGTCGCTCTCTCTTCCATCAGGGGCTTGCTCAGCCCTGCCCCTCAGCGCTGACCACGGGCCGAGGTGACTCGGCTGTGGTGGCCTACGTGACTAGGGACATCCTGGGGTTTGAGCTGTCGCTCTTGGTGTGCCTGGGCCTGGCCGCCCCCCAACGGCTGGGAGCAGCTTAGGGTAGGGTGTGTGAGGTCCCTCTCCAAGTCTGGCTCAAGGCTGGCATGGCGCTGAGAGCTGGACCCGAGGGACAAGGGAACCCAAGGAGAGGATCCGACCCCTGGCCTCAACCAGGGGTGAGATGCCTTCTGGAGCCCGCCCGCCCCGTTCCCGGGGCGGTGCCGGTACCGCAGCTTCCCGACGTAGCTGTCCCCTCCTCGAGACAAGTCTGTGGGGTCCACAGAGATGAGGTAATTGGAAGTTTTACTCTTCTTTCTCTTCCTTCCCGCCAGGAGGAACACCTTGGGGAGTAGAGTAAGGTCACATTCCGGGTCCAGCCTCTAGTCCACACCCAATCACTGGGCACTCACACGAGGACTCTCTTCACCAGCTCCTGTATACACGCGTGCACACACGCATGCACCAGCAAACGCAAAGGGGTGTGGTGACGAGGCATGAGGGCCTCTGTCTCTCTGGGGGACTCAGAGGTCAGTGCTGCATCGGAGGCCCCCGGCCACATCCCAGCCCCCGGGACCTCAGGCCTGCCCAGGTGAAACGCCGCCCAGGTCGGTCTCACCTTCTTCCCATCCTCTCGGTCCAGGTGCAGGAAGTAGGTAGGGTACATCCCGCGGTCCATCCCCTTCTTGTCCCGCGTGATGCGGCACTTTATGGTGATACCCTGAGGGGCTGGCCTCAGCGCAAACTCCTCAAGATCCTGGACCTCGACATCCACCGAAGGCTCTGGGGCTGTCGGGCTGGGGGCTGAGGCTGCCTCCTACGGGGTGGGGGGTGGGGAGAGCAGGAGCCTGAGCCCCGGGGACCTGAGTGGCTGAAATCGGGGGCCCGAGGTCCAGAGCTGACCCCTTGACGTGGTGGTGGTGGTGGGAGATAGGGCAGAGTCCCTGGATGTGGGCTAACCAGCCTGGCCCTGGGGCTACCTGTCGGCTAGCTCGCCAGCCCTTCCCGCCCTCGCCATCCCTGAGGGCAGGTTCTCAGAGGGCATGCTGTCCAACTCGGATCCCCCGCCCTCCGGGCCTGGTTGAAAAGAATGGGAGGTAGGATGAGAGGACGGGAAAGCCCAGGCCAGAGAAGCTCTAGACAGGCAGCCGGGCCCAGCCCCAGGCAAGCCACTCAGCATCGTTTCTCCACGCTTATCCCCCGCCCCCCAGCCGGGACCACCAGCGCTCTGCACGCTGCTGCCCGCCCTTCCTCACGCACCCTGCTGGACTTCTTGCTAGTGGCGGAGCTGGGGCGCGTGTTGCTGTTTAGCTGGGAGGAGCTGGAGCTGTTCTCGTCTTCGTCATCATCGTCCTCTTCAAAGCTCATGCTGCTGGAGACGCCTGGGCCAGGTGGAGGGGCAGGAAGGGACGACTGGTCACACACACACACGCCCCGCCGGACAGACCCCCCAGCTCACAGGCTCCGAGTCATCCGAACCTGTGCACACACACACACAGGCCGAATGTGCACACATGCATTCACACACACGCTTCCACACATATCCCAATATACACACGGACATACTCCGTCAGGTGCATGCTGGGACTGGTCACGATCTGCAGGGTGTGTGCACCCCACCCCCAGCTTCAGGTCTGTCCCTCCATCAGACCCCTCCTCTCTAGCACTCACAGTGCCCGTCTGCTGTGTAGCAAGGCCTGACCTGTGCTGGGAGCCTCCGTTTCTGGACTCAGGGTCACCAGAGGCCTTGGCAGGCACCTCCCTGGAAATGGACCAGCCTCTTGCTCAGCCAGATGTGCAGGGCGGACTCCTCCTCTCCTCAGCCTGCCTTCAGCCCTCTGTGCGCTTCTCCCCGTCGAATGCCGCCTCCAGCCTCAAGTCACCCCAACAGCCCTTTCTCCAGGAAGCTGTCCCTGACCCCATTCCTGAGAGCTGCTGGGCTTCCCTCTGCCACCCCACACCGGGGGCCCCCTGCAGCAGGGGTCACGGTGGAGGGACTGCCTGGGCAGCAGGCTTCCTGGAAGGATCTGCCCCACCTCTTGGCATCCTGGTCCTGCTCCTCTAGCTCAGCAGATGGGGAACCTTTTACAAGAAGGAGCTTTTTCAGAGGAACCAAAGGGAAAGGAAATCTGTCCCCAAACCTGGGCCTCCCTAGGGGCAGGTGATATGGGTGGGGACAATGGGGCTGGTTACCCTAGTTCACACTTCCTTCCCTTAGCTTGGCCGTATCAGGAGCCGCTGCCCAATTTTCTCCTTGGTCTCCAAGCATGCCCCCCACCTGGGTCTGGGAGGGTGGGAACAGGCACAGGAAGGCCACACTCCCCAAGAAGGGTGCATCCGGGAACCTGGGACTGAGCTTCGGGGGTGTCACTGGACCCCCACGGGGCTCACCCTTGCTCAGCATCGTGGCACAGAGGTCCTGCCTGCTGGGCTGTGCGTCCCCGCCAGCGGCCGTCTCCCCCACGTCCTGGGCCGGGTCCGACAGGCCCACAGCCAGGGTCCGCCCTGGGCCTCGGGCCTCAGGCCTGTCTTCTGCCAGAGCCGCTGGCCCGCCGGTGCCTGCAGGCCATGCACACTCCTGAGACCCGTCCGGGGCGGGGCGGGGGCGGGGAGAGCTAGATCCACAGATGTCCATTAAGTGGGTGGGGGATGAGTAGGGGGACCCCGTGCAAAACTGTCTGCAAAACTAACTTTAGAAACTAATGACTGCTGTCGGCCTCTTAAAGATCGGCAGGCTATGATGGGACACGGGTTTTGTTACTTTTGCTGTCCCCCAAATTAGGTGCCGAGGGTTGGTCTGAAATGTCTCACACCCCTAGGCAGACGGCAGCCATCTACACGGCCAACTGCACAGCGAGAAAGACAAGGTGCAGAACAATCCAGGCCACGGACCACCACCCGCTCACGGGTGCGGTCAGCTACTTACCAGGGCTGGTGGTCATTCTCGCGCGCGCGCACTGTCTCTCTCTCTCTCTCTCTCTCTCTCTCTCTCTCACACACACACAGAGTAAACTCACATGTCATTAAAAACATACGGGGCCCCTTAAAAAAGGCTGAGGTTGGCACACACTTGCCTTCCCAAATGGAGGCTCTCCCATCCCATGTCAACCTTCCTCACCAAGCTGCCACAGCTTCAGTAACAGAAGCAAGGCCTGGCGCCCACACATGGCAGCCACCGTGTCAGGGTGGGCTATGTCCAAGATGCAGCAGTCAGTTCCAGAAGCCTACAGACCCTGGCACCCCACTGTCCCACTGTGACCAGAGGCCTGGAGGCAGGGCGGGGGCAGGGGCCACCGTAACTGTCCTTAATCTCTGGGGATCTTTCCTAGAGTGAGGGGAGCTGGGAAACAGACTGGTGTGTGGGTCCAGAGGGCGGACCTGGGACTAGAGTCGAGGAGCCCCCATGATGACTGGGAGGCCGCACATGGATGGGCCAGGGTGCCCGGGAGGCAGGGAGCCCACGGGACGGAGTGTCCTGAGTCAGGATGAGGGTGGGGGCTCTCGGGCTGGGCAGGGGCTCCTGGGCCACAGCAGAGCTGGACTTCACTTCCTGGCAGTCTGGAGGGCCCGCCCCGGCGCCCCAAGAGCCAGAGGAGGCCTGTGAGCCAGCTGGGTGGGGCCCTGGGCGCATCTGGTGCCCTCGCTGGAGCCTGCAGGCAGGAAGCGAAGCCTCCCCCAACCCTCGGTGGGGGCCAGGCCCCTGCAGAGGGCTGCAGGGAGGGCAAGCCAACCTTTGTGCTTCCCCTTCTTCTCCTTCCTCGAGGCCCCGCCCTGGCCCCCCATGGTGGCGGCTGCCTTGGTTCTCTTGGCTGAGGCTGGTGCTGTTGGGCGGGCGGCTCCCAGCTGCACACCAGCAAGTGAGTCGGCCTCTTGAACTGCTTAGGAAGGAGCCCGAGACAGAGAGAGAAACAGGCGCCAGGTAAGACCAGAGCTCGGACTCGGGCACACTCCTCAGCACCACATTTCCCAGCTCCCCCACCAGCTCCGGGCCCTCGCAGGCCTCTGCACCGCTCATCTCTACCCAGCGCGGGTGCCAGGGCAGGAGGCAGCACCCCCGGCCCAGTGAGATAAAGTCAAAAGCCTGCCCACTCCATGATCCGCCAAGAAGCACAGCAGGTGAAGCTCTGGGCCAGCCAACCATTTGAGCCTGGGCAGGGGGAGGGAGCCGGTCTGGGAGAACGTGGGCCATCAAAGATGGAGACGAAGACAGAAAAGGCGGCCCGTCTTGGAAGAGACCACAGCTAGCGCAAGCACTCGAGGGGGCCTGCACTGGCCCTCTAGGGCTGAGTCCATGGTAACCTGGGGTGCAGAGCACCCAGAGGCAGGACAGTCATTCTGGGACGCACCGACCTGCACACTAACAGGTCTTGGAAGGGTCACAGCTGGGCGGCCTCCGGAGTTCCCACATGTGGGAACCCCAAACTGCTCCAAGTCCCAGAATGGTTTCTCACTACCCTTAGGATAAAGACCGATGTTCTCCTGCCGGGCTGGCTCCTCCTTCTTCTTCTCCTTGGCCTTGGCCTAACTGCACACGCCTCACCTCCCAGGCCCCCACCCCAAGTCCCCAGACACGCCACGCTCTCTCAGGGCCTCGTGCCCCCTGGACTCCCTCTTGCCGCAGCCGCAGGGGCCTTGCTCTCGCTGTCCCACTGCCTGGACGGCCCGCCTAGCTGCTGCCTCTCTGGCTAACTCCCCTTCACTCTGCAGACTCCAGCCCCTCCGAGCGGCCTCCCCGACCCCCTCGTCGGGGAGCAGGGGCTCTGCCACTCGCACACACAGCCTGGCTTTGTTCCGCAAAGCACAGCCTATGAAAGATGGTTAAGGTCCCCGAGAGAACAGTGATCACACCGTCTGTGATCACCCTGGATCCCCTGCCTCTGATCTGGAAACTGACACGAAGTAGGCCTTCAATAAATATTTAAGGGCTGGATGAATATATAAATGTGAATGAGCATGGCCGGTGGGTCAAAAAGTGTTTACCAGGGCAAACCCATCAGTTCTGATTTTTGTCAAACTCCCCTTGTATTTAACACCAACGGCCAGCAGAGGGCAGAGCAGTAGGCGGATAGTACTGCAGGCACCAATGCCAGGCCAGCCAGCCACCTGCGCGGCAGCCTTCTCAAGGCTGTGTCCACCTCGCAGAGCCGGGCTAGAGCGGCCTAGCACGACCCAGGCTGGTCTGGACTCTCAGCAGAGAGTAGCGTGCCGCTGGCTGGATCTTGAAACACACAAGAGTTGCTCCAACGGTCAAGTCTGGAGACAGGGAATTATCCTCATTTATAGGAGAGGCAACAAACCCAGAGGGGGTCGTGTCTTGCTCACAATCACAAATGAACAGGTGACTGGTGGTGGCATGACCAGAAACTCGTGTCTTCTGACTTTGGTCCTTTCTGCAGGCCTGACACACACTTCAGTGCTCAAGAAACACCTGCCAGGATGGTTGCACGTCAGTGACTTCTAAGACTCTCAAAGCCTCAAGATATTGGCCTGCGGCCCAAACTGGCAGGGCCTGGAGTCCCAGGAGCAGGCTCCCAGCCCATGTGCGGCCTCAAACGGTCAGGTGCCAGGTTTGGCAGGGCTGGGGCTGTGACGCCCACACGGCAGCAGGCCCGGCCCCACAACGGCAGGTGCCCTCTCCACAGGGCACCCTGCTACCCTTGGGACAGTGCTCACTGAGGCAGCGTGAGGCAGCGTGAGGCGGTGTGAGGCGGCGGCTACCAGGAAGCGCGGGACCGAGAGCCCATTCTGCATGGAGCAGCCTGAGCTGCCCAACTTGAGACAGCAGCCCTGGGCCGAGGTCCCTGTCCCCTTCCTGCGAAGGACCTCTCAGGTGGAGTACAGACACACCAGCTGAGGCCCTGGATGCTGAAGCGCACAGGAGAAATCACTACAAGGGACCTTCCCACCAGGGAGGTGACATTAACATGGTGGAAAGGCCATTTGGAGTCCGACGGGCCTGGGTTCAAAGCCTCGCCCCGACGCTCATGAGCAATACACCATGGGCAAATCAGTGACATGCTTGGGGAGCAAATGCTTATTGATTGTGGGGGATAATGGGTTACTGTGAGGAACAGATGAGGTAAGGCAGGTGGAGCGCCCAGCACCATGCCTTACCACTGGCAAGTGCCTGTCCAGGGTGCTGTGCCAGGACTGGGCACTAGGGCCGCCCTCCAAGGCACAGAGAATTGGCGGCGCCCGAGAAGCTGCAGGGCCGGGCGTGGGGAGGGCCCGGCACTCAGAGGAGAAAGGTTAGCCCTGAGCCGACAGGCAACTACCAGCAGCTTGAACTGGCTGGACGCGGCAGGTCGTGACGCTAAGGCTCCTTCCAACTGCAATAGCCGGATGCCACCTTCTTAGAACCTGACACAGGTTCTAAGCATCTGACACAGAAGCCCCGGGGATGACCGGCCCCAGCAAGGGGCAGTGGGGACTGATCCTCTGGGATCAAGGAAACCGACCCTCTGTTCCTGCCTCAGGTACTCTAGCCCTAATCTACGGGTGGGGGGGGGGGTCCCCCAGCTCAGGGAGGCAATGGAGCCACCCCTCCCCCACCCCAGGATGAGCTGCAAAGAATCTTCCCTCCACCCCCAACCCCCGGGCTCTGCTGAGAAGCGAGTGTGCAAAGACAGGAGAGCTGGAGTCTGCTGGTCAGCACAGTTCTGGGCAGGGCCCCGCAGGTCAGAAGCCAGGCAGACTGAGGATGCAGAAAACCCAAGGAAAGGGGCAGTGTGTGTCTGTCTCGGGAGAAAGGAGCTGGTGCAAGCTGTTGAGATGGATTCCTCTCGGGAGGCAGAACACGGGAGGGGAGCAGGCACTTCTGCTCCTAGAAGCTGCCTCCTGCTCTCAGTGAACGTCTCCAGATCAGAAACCTGGACTTCTGAACTCCCAGACCCATCAAGCTTTGGCTTCTGACTCCAGAACCTGACCCAGGAGCCCAGGGCTTCAGGTCCTAGCCTCCCATCGCCCAACCCACTTGGCTGTCCACCTGGGCTGGGAGCCACGCTCAGCCTGCACACGCCTGACAGAGGGCCCCTTGCCCACCCAGAGCAGCACAACGGCCTCCCGGGGCTGGTTGTGCCGAGGGCAGGGTGTACCTTGGTAGCTGGTGCTGCCACTGCTGCTGAGGTAGGACTCCACCAGGGGGGCCTGCTCCTCCGACTGCCGGGCCCGCCGGCTTCGGGGCCGCCCGTCGGCATTGGCCTGCACCATCAGGGGCTCCTGGCGCTTCTTCCTCTGCTTCTGCTCCAGCAGGGCCCGCTACAGAGGCAGCAGACAGGCGCAGAGGTCGGCGGGCTGGAGAGGGCAGCCCACCGTCTCCCCCGGCGTGGGGCTCCCACGTTGCTTGCTCAGTTTGCTTCTAGACATCACAAGGGGGTCCAAAGCCCACACAGGACCCAGGCCTCATGTCCTTGGTACCCCAAGACGCGGGATCCAGGAAAAGGAGGCAAACCCAGTCCAGGGAGCTGTCTTGGCAGGACCACAGCACAGCCACCCAGCCCTCTAACCACAGCCACCCAGCTGCCCATCTGGTCGAAGCTCCATGTACTGGTCTGTGCCCACGCCGGGCCGGTAAAGGTGAGAGCTGCTTCTGGGAGAGCCCTTTCCCCACCAGTCAGGATCACTCAGGAGGGGCAGGTTCCCTCCGTGCCCCAAAGATCCCAGCCCAGCCTCTGGCCCAGATGGCGAGGGCTGGCCACCCCCCGCCTGGCCCCAGCCTCACTCACCTGCCGGTCAAGCTTCTGCTGTCTCAGGTTGCTGCCCTCATCATCTAAGACACTGCGGGGGGAGAGAGGGGTCCTCAGGGCCTGTCCACGCAGTGCCGGGATACAGCCCAGGGCCCACCTGGCACCTCTGGGTTCTTAAATCCCTCCCACTAAGGTTTCTGGCCACATGGAAGAGAGGAAGGGTCAGGCTACTACCTGGGAACCAGCCTGAGACAAAAAGGCCTTCTGCCGCTCTGGGAGCTCATCTCCTGCTGGGATCCCTGCTGCCCCAAGGACCTCCATCGGCTTAGCCCCCATGAGTACAGGGGACTTTCTCCTTGGGCTCGTGAGCAGGGCCTCGCTGGGTCCCAGGGGAACCGGTCCAGAGGCATCGGGCACAAGCCAGGCCCAAGGCCAGGGCTTCAGACCTGGGACTGGCCCCCTTGGGCTCTCTCAGATCTCAGCAGCTCGTCCTCCTGTCTTTCATCCTTTCTGGAGAGAGCTGGGTCCTTGGGGGCAGACCCTCTCCCCATATGCCCAGAGCAAACTCCTGGCTCTCCAGGTGGCAGAGTGGAGCTGACACTGCTCACTGAGGCTGAGGGTCCCCTCGTTTGGGAGAGTGAGGCCAAGCGACCAATCAGTCCCTCAGGGCAGGGCTAGGGCTGGGTGGGGACGTCTGCAGGGCAGACATAGCACATCAACATGAGGTCCAGCAGCCAGCCACTGGGCCCCTTCCTGGCCACCGACATGGTGCGAGGCAGCACCAGGGCATCAAAGCCTTGAGTCCCCGAGGTGCTGGGTCAGGCAGCGTCGCCTCACACAGACTGGCCCTGCCTCCCAGGAAGGCAAAGTACAAGCAGGGAGCTGGTAATTCAAACCACTTAATTTTCTTTCTAGTCCAAGACACACACCCAGGCCCTAGGCCCCAAATTCTGTAAGACCCAATGTCAGGACAGCTGCATGGGGTGGGGTTGGAGCCTGAGGGCCTGAGCTCTGGGAACCCCCAGGCCGCCCTGGCCCAGTTACATGCCTGAGTGCATGAGGCCTGTGTGGGAGGCTGTAAGGCTATCTCGTGCAGGTGCACACACCTGAAGGTGTCCAAATGGGCCAGTGCATCTACCTGGGTAAGCACATACATGGATATACGTGCATGCAAACAACTGTGTAAGAGGCGGGCATGCTTGTGTGCAGGTGAGTACAGTGTGCATGGCAGGGGGAAAGATGAGGACAAATCGCCCCCAGGACAAGGTGAAGCCATTTCCACCTCCTCCTGACAGCAGCAGCAGCCCTTCCGGCTGAAACAATCACTGACCTGAACTGTCCCTTGAGCTCATTCAAACTATTTGCGTCTCTGTGGGCTTGGGGAGCCCGCCAGAGAGTGGCAAGAAGTCCATGATCACAGGCAGCCCACCACCCACCTTCCTGGCTACAACCAATGAGGACTCTGCATATTTTAAAGGGACAGAATCCTGCCTCCTCGCTATGCGGGAGGGCCTTTCCTGAGAACCATGGGCCGCTCTGCCCTCAGAAGAGCCCCAGCTCTGGCCTGGGGCTGTGCACAGAGCAGCCCTATTCGCCAAAATCTCAGCCGCCCCAGCACAGGAGAAAACACTGCTCAAAAGACCTCAGTCTTCCTACGCGCACGGGGCACTGGGACTTCCTGGGGACACTGCCAGGACCACAGGGCAAGGAACCAGCTCCTAAAAACTCAAGCTAGTTGGACTGGTGAGTGTCCCATCGCAGAAGGCATGCGCACAGGCTGGAGGGCAGCGGCAGGGCTTCCGAAGTAAGGAAGAAGGTACTAGACTGAGCAAGGTGCCTGGGGCCCAGCCAGGTCTGAGACACTACAGCTCCTCTGCCTGTCTCTCTACCTGAATCACAGCCCTGCCTGAGTAATGCAAAGGCAAAGCATCTGCTTGCACACTGCCCTCGCAGGGTCAGTCCCAACCAGCACCGTCCACCACGGTCTGCAGGGTGAGCAGGGCGTACTCATCCACAGTTTCCAGGACGCCGACAAACTGCAGTCTGGGTTCTGTGTGACACCTGGCTGACGGGAGCAATGGGTGTGAGGTCCAGCAGTGCTCTGCTCGCCAAGCTCCGTGCCTGGGCACATGCGGGGCAGCCTGTAATCTCAGGTGCGTGCTAGTGGCCTGGTCACAGGAGCCGTGGCATCTCCACAACACCGTGCTAGCTCTCCTTCCTGCCAAGCAAGAAAGGCCATTACATGGCTTAGCGGGATGACGCTAGCCACCTGTACTTCCACAGGGCAGGGCCAAGGGCTGCCATCTGGGTCATCCCTGGCACTGGCCTTGGCAGGGCAGGAAAAGATGGCTTCCATGGGGCACAGGTCATTTAGAAAAGGGGACATCCTGCTAAGAGGTAAACTCACATTAGCAAAGCCACCACCGGTACTGTTGCGTCACAGTAGATGCCTGAATGACAAAACATGGTTCTAGCCCCGGTGCCCTCACTGCCCAGTGCCCCCTCATGTTCTTATCCGTGCATGGGGGATGTTTTCCTGCCACAGGCCACGGCCCCATGCTGCGGACCTCCCACACCGCCACGTTACGCCCAGGGAAGGAGGCTGCTTTCCATGATAACATTACTTCCTTTTCCTCTGTCCCCACCTCCATTTCCTGATGGGGGACAATGACAGGTAGCCACGGGCTTTAATAACACGTATCCCCATGTGCCCTGGCTGAGTAGCTCAGTCGTCCTGATACACCAGCGCTGAGGGTCTGACCCCTGGTCAGGGCACATACAAGGAGCAACCAGTGAGTGCGTAAATGAGTGGGACAACAGATCAGTGTTTCTCTCTCCCTCCCTCTCTCACCCTTTCTCTCTGTAAAATCAATTAAAAAAAAAAAAAGTAACACAAGACCCCAGATAAGGTTACAGGTAGCACAGACTTAACCACTGGCCTTCAGAGAAGATGGATGACTACCAGGGCTGGGCTTCTAAACAATTCCAGAAACTCAGATGTTCTGGAAGTGCCCAGTGAGCCGACTGCCTACCTACCACCTCACTTACCACCAGGTGTGGTAGAGCAGTGGGAAGAACGGAGCGTGGGGCTGCAGGCAGCAGCTGGAGAGAAGTAGCATGCGCCCAGTGAATATGAGTGTACCTGGCCAAGCAAGACCCCCCAGGAGGCCGACGGAAATCCACCGACACGAGGCCGCTCCAGGAGCGGGCACAGCGGGGGAGTAAAGAGGTCCCGGGTAGAGCAGAGGGTTTCTAGGACAGCTGCACAGGTCTGAGCGGACCCCGGTCACCTAGCAGGGGCACGCTTGTCCTGGCTGTGTGCTTCTGCCTGACCCGGATATGTCTGGAGCACACAACATGTCCCTGGTGAATGACAGCAGTGTGTGTGGAGAACAAGGACAACAGTGACGGCTGTCTCCAGGGAGAACAGAACCCCAGCTCCATCTCCGCCTCAGCAGGCCCAGCCCCCTCCTTCCCACCAGATGGCCCAACCTTCCCGTCTCCCACTCCAGCACCTTTCCTCGGTGTCCCCCTTTCTGACAGGCACTGTTCTAGGCCACACGAAACGACAACCGTGAAGGGAGACAGTAATGGCTTTTTAATGACTTGGGCTCCAATCATGGGACTGCTGCCAAGCCCAGACTGCCAGCTGCAGCCCCGCCAGGAGACTTGGGCGGGAGGCAGGGCCCTGACGGATGGGTCTTCCAGCTGACCCTGGTAGCTCCTTCATTATGGTTCCCTCCTGCCCTCCCCTCCCACTGGGGGGCCAGACCAGGGAGGCCCAGGAAAGCACCAGCCACCGGCTCAGGAGGGTCAAACCTGGTCCCTCAATCCATGCACCCTGCCCAGAGCCTTCGCCTCCCAGGGAGACAGCCCCTCCACACCACACGCTTCCCCTGAGGCCGGACAGAATCTGAATGATCGCGCTCAGCCACAAATGAGGGCAGGGGCGCGACTCCCAGGGGCTGGGGAAACCGGGCACAGCCAAGATACTTAGGGAGCCGGTCACCCCCACTTCTTAGACCCACCCCACATGCTCCAGCTAATCCACCTGAGCTGGCCATGGCCCTGGGGTCCAGGCCCACCTAGGGACAGAGCCGCTCTCCAGGCCCACTTCATCCTCTCCCTCCCTGTCCTCATTCTTCCCGCCCAGTCACAGTGGAAGCTGCCCCTGCTGGACCCAGGGAAAAGGGAGGCGGGCTGTCAGGGGTGGAAAGGCCACCCCGGGTGCCTGGTCATGGCCCCGGGTCCAACGGCAGACGCCCCCGTCCCCCCAGCACGCCCAGGCTTCCCTCGCCTGGTGCAGTGGTTTTCCACCTTTGTCACCTCGTGGCACTCATGAGCTAATTACTAAAATTCTGCAGCACGCAAGGAAAATATATATTTTTTGCTGATGTGATTTTTTTTAAAGTGTAATTTTGACTCATTCACAATGGACGGCTATTGTCATATTGTCTGTTGTTATTTTTTAATTGGACAATCTTAAGGGAAAACAGGTCAGTGCTCCTGACTAAACGGTTGGGTACTGGGCATGTTTTAGAAACTCTTGCGGCACACCAGATGAAAATCGCTGGCCTAGTGGTGGAAACACAGTGGGGGTGGGGACGAAAGCGGGGGAGGGTGTGGGCAGCTCCAGACCGGAGAGGACCATGCTGCTCACAGGAGTTCCAGTCTCTCACGATGAGGTGTCTCCATTCCAGCCTCTGACTCACAACCTTACCAGGTACGTTAAAACTGCAAGGGGCACTCAGCCCTGATGTGGTAATTTCAGAACTGCTGGGACAGATGCCCCAAACTCAACCCCCGCCTCACTCTCTCTTTTAAAGCAAGTGACACAAGTGATTCTAATGCTCAACCATGCAAATGGGGACCATGAGCCACAGCTGTTGATCTCTCAAAAGCAAAAAAAGAACGTGGGGCGTCGCTACAAGGCTAGAATTGTGCAAATACAGCCTTACATTCAGGTGGGATAAGAAATTGCAGTCTGCAGATCAGTGAGTCAACTTAGGCCTCAGGTACGACTGTGACAGGGGTTAATTAAACAGCTGGACGGGTGGTCTAAACAGCTAGCAGGCAAGTGACCATTAAGAGCACACCCGGGTTCCCGGTAAGTCAGGCACACTTCCTCAGGCCTACAGGAAAGGCATCCGCATGGCATCACGGGGACCAGCCACCGATGACAACTTGTGGGCGAGAGGCGATGTAGGCAGCGGGCTGATCCAATGAGATGAACATTCGAAGGTTTCTGCCAGGATCAAAAGAGGTTTCTAGCATCTTGCTTTTCTTGGTCAGCATGTTTATCAATGGCCTGGAAGGCAGGCCTCTCAGGTGACACAAAGTTGAAGAGGTACTAACTTATCCACTAAGACAGTGGGAATTCATAAGACCTTGAAAAGCTAGCAAAGGGTACGACAAGCGGAAACCTAACAGGAGGTCAAGTCTCATGGGAGGGTCCTGCCCACACAGGCAGGTCAGGGCTTGACATCAGCCTGAGGAAAGACTTTGGGGTTTTGTTTACAGAGGCCTCGAGGTTACCGGTCAGTGAGTCAAGGCCATTCCATGGGACACGGGGTGCAACAGAAGCAGGGGTCCCGAGTGCGGAAATAACGACCTCACCCTGCTCCCGCTGGACAGGCTGCTCCTGGGACGCTGCCTGCGGCGGCGGGACCCGGGCCAGGCGCGGGCACCCACAGGGCCCCAGACCCTGAATCAGCTCTGTCGACCTTGTGTTTCCTTTGCTATTTTCTCTTCATCTGTGTTCTTGAGGAGTATTAAATGCCCCTAGTTCATGACCAGGCAGCAGCAAGGAGACAGCTTAAGGATGCCTGGAGAAGGGGTGGAGAGAGATTCCCCATGGATCTAGGAGCACAGGTTCTGCTCCTCCTCCCTGTCGCTAGGTGAGGCGATGGGCCATAGCCTCTGGAGACGGGGGCTCCCCCAAAGGCAGAACTGCAAGGACCGGGAGTCTGGCTTAGCCAGTCGTCACTCTGCTCCCCAGAACGCAGAGTGCGGAAGTGGTGGGAGGACCCTAACAAGGGCCAAGAGGAAGGGAACCCAGAGACATGCTTAGGCCTACCCTCAGGAAGCCCTTTCTAATGGTCACGGCCAGCATGTGATGGAAGCCGTCCTCCGGGATGCACAGGGAGCACTCACACAGGACTCTGAGTCCTGGACAGGCCCTTCCAGCCTGAGATCCTCACTCTGTGACCTAGAGACGCCGGGAAGCCCCACTGTGAAGGGAGAGTGCTGCATCCCTCTGGGGCGCAGAGAACCAGGGCGGAGCCAGGAAAGCCAGGAAGTCCTAAAAAGCTACCTGTGGGTGCCATTCAAAGTAGGGGGCATCCCATCCGTGCTGGGTCGTGATAGACACACAACCGCACACCAGATGAGGTCTCTGCTCTCCAGGAGCTCATGGCCTGGTGAGAGAGACACCAGGCACCAGTCACAGGACCACGAAGACAGCCCTGAGGACAGGGTCGGTCATCGCTGCCACCCAGCACACGAGCCCAGCTGACTCTCAGTTTCTGACTCTCAGGGCTCCACCTACAATTCATGAAAGGTTGTAAGGTCATGAACTAGAGGCATTTAATACTCCTCAAGAACACAGATGAAGAGAAAATAGCAGAAATGGACTTAGTTGTAATAACAGAAAAAAATAAAAGGCAAATTATTCCAGTTGTTAAACTTTATGAACCACATGGCTTCCTTCTAAGTCAGAATGTGAGATTAACCCATGATCATCATAAACTGAGCCACAATTACCTTAAGAAGATTATCTGCAACTGTCACTGTTTCACAGAAAATGAGCCCGGCCCAGGGAGTGCAGGTGCAAGCCACGCAGAGGGGGAGAACCCCCACCAGCAGAGCGAACGAGAAACTGACAGACCTCTCCCTGCCCCCAAACCGAATGACATATTCCAGCTGACACGCTGTGACATCAGGGAATCAAAGCCCATGCACATGTGCCCATGCCCTGCATCTGCAAGTAAACTGCCGCTCCTGTCTTTTGCCTCGGTCTTCTCTGTGATCAGACAGGCATGTTGCTGTGGCTGCAATCGGCAGCCCAGTGAATGCAAGAGGCAGGTCCATCTCCTCCTCTCAGCCCAGGTCTCCCCATTCTGGAAACCGATACCCAAGCCCAGTGCTCTCTCAGGCTCAGTGCATGCTCCGAAAGACCCCAACAAGGCAGAAGAGAGTCTGGCAATGTCTAAGTACAGCGTGCCCCCAGCTCTACACCTACCCTCCCTGCCACAGAGCAAGAGGCCAAGGTGACAGAGCAATGGGACGGCAAGCAGGGCAGGGCCACCTCGGTGTCAAGCTGCCCCTCAGGCCTGGGTTTCCAGGGTGGCGGCATTCTGTGCTCAAGGTGGAGTATGGGCCCCAGAAAGGATGGGGGCAGGGGTCGGGCCTGAGCAGGCAAGTGCCAAATCACTGCCAGTGCCCTGAGCACTCACTGCAGGACAGAGCCATTTCCCAGAGACAACCCCACATTCCCAGGTCCCACTTTTCCAGAGGCAGGCTTTTTCCAAGACCCGTGCAATCACTCTACAACTTGCTTTGGTCCTTGGCTCCTGGTGGTGGCTTCCTTAAACAATGAACCAGCCTGGCCCCCAGTTTGCCAGATGCTAACACATCACCATAGTCACAGCCACAAATGCTGCCCTTTCTCTCCCTAAGTTAATCTATGGCCACCAACCCAACACCCCACCACCTGTACCCCTACACAGGTGCTTCCACATCACCAGAGGCCAACTCGGCGCACATGCACTACCCAAGCACCTCTGCTAGGTGACAAGAAAAGGTTAATGGTATTTTGTGGGGCTGCACTGTCTTCTAGGCGGCCAGCCCACATGTGTCAAAAAGCCAGGATGCTCCAGAAACTACCTGCACCCCCAGCCTAGATGCCCTGTGCAGAGTAGCAGCTCTTTTGAGTCAGCCCTGCCCCAGTCCCCTGATGGGACTCTCTCCCTGGTCTGTGTGAGACTCTGAGGTGTGATTATGTGTCTGCAGGCAAAATTATGGGATTTGTGTGATCACATGTGTGTTGGTGGGAGGGGCACCCACAAATTCTAACCTGGAAAGCCATGAAGCCCCCAAAGGAGTGGAGGTTTGAGACAACAATTCTCAAGAAAACCCTGAATCCTCAGGCCTCTGGCAGGTGCCTGTTTGCAGAAGGATCTGCTTTAACAAAGCCTCTGGCGGTTCCAGCTGGTTTCCATTTTGAATGCTGTCTGGACAGACTCACAGAAGAGCTCTGTCAGAATTATTTTCTATCAGTAACTGGAATCAGGTCCCCTCCTCCCTGCGAGATCAGGCTGTTGTTACAAGGAGGATCCTGAAGGTCTGTTTCTACCACCCACAGGCATGTGCACCTGAGTGGGCCAGATCATGCTGGACTCTAGCAGTCAGGGACCCTTCTTACACACGTGCCTCTCTAGGAGGCCTAAAGACAGCCCTGTAGCCCATGGCAACCAAGGAGCCAATGGGTGGCCAAGGATCTGCCGCTGCCATGGCAATGAGCTCCTTTCTGGTGGTAATGGAGAGAATTGGGTAGAGTGGATGGGGGAAAGGCCTGCATCTGTGTGAAGCCTCCAAGACCCTTCCCCTCTCCAACCTCCATATAGGTGGGAAAGCCCAGCTGTCATTGAGTCAGACCCCAGCATCTGGCGGTGCTTCTCTGAGTGTGCCTGAGTTCTTGAGTACTCTTACGGCATGTAAAAGCAGTTCTTCTATGCATTGTGAGTTGGTGTGTGTCCAGATATAGACCTGTTAGCAAGTGGATTTCTGAGTCTGTGACAGATATAAGTAGTACTTGTGAGTGGGTAGTAGGTGTCAAGTACTCTCCAAATACAGCATGTGTATGTGCACAAATATGTAGCACTGCACCTGTGTCAGTATGCGTGCATGCGTGTGTGTGTAGAGATACATGGTGCATGCGTATACAAGCCGCCTGGGCTCTTGGTTCAGAAAAATTGACTCCAGGAATTCACGCTTTGAGTGTGTGAACGGACCAGCAGGAGCGTCTTTGGCCCAGTGCGCGGACGTCTCATGAGTGCATATCCGCAGATGTATGGTGTGTGCGCCAAGGCTGTGCTAGCTATACAGGCGAGTGAGCCGGTGTGCTGGGCCCAGGAGGGGGCTCACGTCAATGTGCGCGCTCTCCCCAGGAGGCCACATGGACCTGCCAGACCCAATAAGGCCCACGCAGGCCCAGAGCACTGGTCCCTTCCAGCAACCCTTAAGGATAAGGGGTGGAGCAGGGCAGGCAGGTTCAGTCTTCCGGGGCCCCCAAAGTTGGGGTGGGGAGGACAAGCGCCTCCAACCCGCGCTCCCAGTTCTGGGCTAGATGGAGAGGGTAACCCGCGTCCCGGCACCCTCGACCCTGCCCGATGTCCTCAGCAGTGGAGCACGGGGACCGGCGCCCGCGTACCTGTAGGGAATCCAGTCGGAATGCGGCTTGGAAGTCATGTCTCTCGGGGGCGGAGAGGCGGCTGCGGTTCCGGAGGCCGGGGGCCTTGGGGGCCGGCGCGGGGGCCCTGCTCAGCTCCCGGGCCGCCCCGGGCCGCATCCTCCCGGGCCGGGGCGCTGGGCCCCGCCGAGGCCCGCGCCGCACGCCAGGGCTCCGGCCGCAGGCTCGGCGAGCGGCTGCCGGCACGGCGCGGCGCGATGAAAGAAACGGCAGAGAGCGCGGAGCAGCCGTGCGACGGCGAGCAGCGCGCGCGCGCGTGGAAGTGGGACAGGCGGACCCGCCGCCCTGCGCGGCTAGAGCGGCTCGGCCAGCGCGGAGGGTAGAGCGCTGCGTGGCGGCGGCGCCCGCTCCTCCTCCCTCGCCCCGCCCCAGCGGAGACCCCACCCCTAAGCCAGCTAGGCATCCCAAACGTTCCAGCCCCCTTCCCGAAACGACCGCGTGCCAGGCTCCACGCACGTGACTGCGCTGGCGCCCGCGCCCATCGTGGGTGCACGCCGTCCCTAGGCAGGTCTCCCGACCTCCCACCCTCAGGTCCTTCCTCTATGAAACGGGGATAATTCTAACACCTACCTACTTAACTAACGGATGGGAAGCCGCTGCTCACATTGGGGGTGAGGAAGGAGAGATGTGGGGGGCGGGGTGGTATCACGTAGTGCAGGTAGGGGATGATGACAGCAGAGACCAAAAGAGGTCGGGGGAGCCTTCAGGTCCTCAGCATGAAGGCTTCCCCCGCTCCCGGCCCCCACCGCCCTGCCCCCCCAAGTTCTCACTTTTCCCCAGGAAACTTACTTTATTGGGCTTTAGTAAGGGAAGCCTTTCCACACAGTGGAGGGGGGGTCCTTCCTGTCTAAGCTATAGCAATCAAGGAAAGGATAACATTTACTGTCTACTGCATTCCCGGCCCTTATGAAGTTACACATATTACTTAATTTCCACAGTAGCCTTGAGAGGCAAGCACTATCTCTAATTCCCAGAAAATAAAGCCTCAAGAATGCAAAGACACCCAAGGACATAAAGCTAAGAAGCGATGCAGCTGAAATGGAACTAGGGTCTCTGTCCTTCAAAGCCCTTTTAAGGGCCACACCACACTCAAAAGTAGCAAAAGCCTCCCAACAAAGATAATCTTAAAAGTCTCCGAGTACTGAGAAGGTCCTGGCTGTGACCAGTACCAACTGTAATGCAAGGTGAGGCATGCTGAGGTGGAGGGCAAAGTATCCACAGCAGGGTTTGTGGAAGCGGGTGACTGGGGAGGGGTCTGCTGAGGGGCACAGACTCCACACTACATGTGAGCGCCCTCAGGTGCACTCTGGCTTCAGCAGCTCCAGCCCCAGCCATGCCAGAAGTGTCCCTGTGGGGATCCTCTGGCACTAACCAGGCTGTCATGACTGCATGGCTGGGTGGGAGAAAGTGTGAGAACAGCCAGCTTGGCTGAGGGAGGACTCCATCCTGCTGCCCTGAGCCCACAGCCAGGATTCTCCGGGCCTTTCAGTCTTGCCTTAGCTATAAAAACAATACACGAGATATCTGGAGCATTTGCTGAGCATCAGGAGCTGTGCTGGGTGTGTGTATGTACTGTAACTCATCTCATCCTCACAACCACGCTAGGGGGTAGGTGCTGTTATCACACCCATTTACAGCAGAAGAAACTGAGGTACAGAGAAGGCAAAGGTCTTGCCCAAAGTCACCAAGCTGGTCAGTGTGTGAAGCTGGATTGGCACACGAGCAGCCCGGGTCCGGAGCGCTCGTCCTTAGTCTGCTTCCTGCCTCCCACAGTTAACGCGCTGCACAGGCACACACGCACCAACATGGCCCCTCCCTCCCCGCTCCTGGAGCGCAGGACAGGTCCATAAGCTCCATGTCTGTCTGGCACAGCATCGCCACTCTCTCAAGGCTGTGACCTCTTTATTTATCAACCTCCATGAGCCATCACCATTGCTGAGGACACAGAGCAGACAGAATAAATCACCCTGGAGTGGAAAGTGGGGGCAGAAAGGTGGGCTGTTGCTTGCCTGCTGGGACAACTGACCTGAGCCATTGTTGTCACCCCTGTCGGACTCCCAGGAAGGGCAGCAGAAAGGGACTGGTCCTGGCCTTAGAGGCCAAGGCAGCATGGGAAAGTGCTACCTAAGGGCGTCTGCCCTCCAGGACCCAGGATCCAAGGACAGAGCCCTGCAGAGACAAAAGAGGCCAGCCCTGCCCCCCGGACTACCCCTCCCGAAGCTGCAGTCAGCAGCTGACTAGGAGACTTCCCATTCAAGAATTCGAGGCTGCTTTTCCCCTTTATTCCCAAATTATCTGACACCTTAAAGCAAACAGAATCAAGCTGGAAGGTCTCAGGAGCCTGAAGTAATTGAATCTATTAAACAGACACTTTAGGTTCTGTCCTAAGGGAGCAAAATCCGGAGGCAGAGAGAGGTGCAGAAATAAGACACTTCTCCATGTCTCTCTCTCTGCAGAGGCTGTGCGTGAGGACATAGGATGTGTGGGAGCCAGTGGGACTGTACGCCAGCAGATGTGTGAGTGTGTGAGTGTGACTCTGTGTGTGTGTGAGTGCGCGAGAGCTGGCCCTGCAGTCTGAATGCGTCTGCACAGGAACATTTGTTGGGTGGAGTGCTAAGGTGTGTGCATGGGGAGGATCAAAGTGTATGCTCCTGTGAGTCCTAAGGGGTACATACGTGAGTGTTTACTCAGAGCTGGCAGCGAGTATTCCTGTTCAAATGGCTTCCCAGGTTGACATTTTAAGCGTGTGTGCTCGGCTTCTATGAGAAAGCCACTTCAGCGAGCCACGTGAGAACTACTGTACTAGGCCATGGTTAAAACACAACTGTGCTACAGAGTGACCCTTGAAGAGGGGCCTAAGCTCTTCAAATTTAGCCCTAGGCACTAGTCATCTCTACTGAGACGCCGCCGCACAGCAGAACCAACATACCGTCCTCACCACCTGTCCACGTCCTGCGAGGACGAGGTATTTGCCATGAATTTAAATTCTCCTTGTTGCATCTCAGGCACTTTCAAACAAGGCCGAGGTTTAGGGGGAGGGTTGGGGAAGGAAGGCATGTGGACCGAAGCAGCCCGAAGGAGACCGTCACATCTGCCACCCCAGCTGGAAGAAGCCAGTGCCAGCGCCCCTCAGCAAGGCTAGTTCACCCAAGGAAGGTTAGTATTTTGGCAACTTGCTATTTCCATGTGGGGTCTTAAATTTTCTATTTCTCATTTAACTGTTTTATTGAGTCTGGGCCACCTCTAGTCCACTTTAGAAGCAAAAGGATATGAATAATAAATGAATTTCTATTTGGATTAAGCACCAAGTCCCAAGGTGCCCTGCTCAGTATCCTGCCTACCAGCCTAAACTTGCAACTTGAGGAAGCCCATTCCAATCAAACACTGACTAGGCCTGACTGGGCTCCCAGGTACATGCAGGCCTTTGACAGGCGTCAGCCTCGGGCCTGTAGTCTCAGGGAGCTGTCTGTCAGTCTGGCAGAAGAGACCAGAAGTATCAAGGTGCCGGTGTTACAAATGCAGGCAGCCTGGGACCCAGCGGACGGGCAGACAATGGTACCAAAGGGAGGGAAGTCAGGTTAGGACGGGCCCCCTTTTTGAGAATGAAAAACAATGACAGTTGAATAGGGTCTTGAAAGATGAGCAGGATGTTGATAGACTAGTAAGAAAGGGAGAGGGAAGTTTAACAGGTACCAAGGTTCTATGACTGGCCAGGTGCTGTGCTGTGCTTTTTGCCCAAAGGGCATTCCAGACAGAGAGGATGGTAGGAGCAAAGCCATGAAGATATGAGTCTACGTGACCAAGGCACTTGAAAGCCAAGGGGCAGAGCCCTGGCTGGGTAGCTCAGTTACAGCATCATCCTGATATGCCAAGACTGCAGGTTTGATCTTCAGGCAAGGCGCATACAAGAAGCAACCAATGAATGTATAAATAAGTGGAACAACAAATCAATGTTTCTCTCTCTCTCTCAAATCAGTTAATTTAAAAAGAAGAAAAAGAAAACCAAGGTGCAAACCAGTGTGGTGGCAGGACATGGCCTAGACAGTTAAGACAGGACCAGAGTACGTGGCACTCTGAACTGCAACCAGGCTGGGGAGTTGGCTAACCAGGGACCACTGGAGGGTTCTAGGTCAAGAGTAGACTGCCCAGATTTACCCTTTAGAAAGATATAATTTGGAGCAAAATGGGGGACAGAGGGACACAAGATCAGAGGTATTGAAAACTGCTAGCCGGCTATTGGGAAGTGATGAGTGAGGCCTAAGCCAGAGCCCAGTGGGTGCCTTTTCAAAGCTATGGACAGACATCATGGCAGTGTGGCTGCATAAGTGTGGGTGGCCTGACAATTTGAATAAGTGCAGAATATACACGGACCGTCGCCCTGCTACACATGATTAAAGTGAGATAATGCAGACTTACCAATGTCTTTGAAAACTGTAGGGTAACCACTGGTAGAATTAAAAATAATATGTCTATTTTCCAAATCACTGCAGAACACGCCCCCAAACTTGGCATAGTCTAAAGGAAACATAAAACTTGTAAAGCTTAAAACAAGGTACAGTCAAACCTCAGTTGTCGAACACCTTCCATCTTGAACAATTCGGTTCTTGACCAGATTGTTCATGGAAAAAAACCTCTCAGCCGTCGAGCAAAATTTCGATTCTCGACTCGACAACCCTTTCGTGCCGATACCCGTATGATCAGTCGTGCGTTTCTCAGGCAACAAAGAACTGGTTTTCAAACAAATCACTTCTGCAACAGCCTTCTGGAACAAATTAAGTTCGAGAACTGAGGTTCCACTGTACTAGGGATAAAACCAAATGTAATGGCAATGAAGTGAAGGCACACGCAGGCCTATGAGACTGGATCTTTCACGACTGTCATTTGTCGAGGGTGTGCTCCATGGCAGGCCCTCCTCTGCGGGCCTAAACTCCTCAAATGTGGGCGCAGGATGATGAAAATGGACTCTCCAGCCGAGCCTCCGAGTTAATAGATTTCACATTCCCAAATGAGGTGGGAGAACACCAGGTGGGAATTGGAAAGGAGGCAGTGAAAAGCTGAGTCTCTACCATTAGCCAGAACCCACTTCTAGTGCATAAAAAAGGGGAAAGGCTGAAGAAAGCGTTGTTGGAGGTTTAAGTGGGATTTTAGAGAGATCCTTCAAGGGCCAGTGAGCCCCAAGGGGAGAAGGGTGCTTGAAGGAGACCACCTAAGAGAGCTTAACATGTGGCTACAAAGGTCTTGGGCAACCAACTCATGCCTGACAAATCTAAAAAGCGGTGGCACCTGGCAGCCCTGACGGCCACGAGGACGCTGCTGCTTCAGGGTCAGCCTGTGCTCCCAGGTTTGGGGGGCAAGGGACGCTTGATCACTCCCTGTGGGCCAGTGGTGGTTCCAGCACGAGGGCCAGATGTGACTGATTGTCTTGGATCCCTGCCAGGGGGGCCCCGGTTGGGGAGCAGATGAGCCTGGGGCCGGGGACCTGAGAGAGGAGCCACAGTGTCATATGAAGCTGCGGGGAGAGGGTCCTCCGCATCAAGGGAGCTGTCCTTGCGGGGATACGCCCGCGGTGGCATGGTCTGGTCTCCAAGAACCCACAGAAGCACCCCAATGAGAGAAAGGCCCAGAGCGTGCAGCTAGTCAGATGGTGAGGGAAGAACTTTCCTGCCTCTCTCCTCTCTTCTCCCCGCTCCTGGCCTTCACCTTGGGAAGGGTCAACACTGCAAGCTCAGCCCTCTCCTGTAGGCAGCAGGCCTGCAGCAGGCCGTGACGGACAAGAGGAGTTCGTGTCACTGATGGTTAAAAGTATTTTAATTACAACGGACAGGACATATTAATTACCGACAGAATGGCCTTTGGTTACCTAGAAGTGCTCGGGAAAGCCATGGGACTTACCCTCCATATCATCTAGGTTTACAGAGGAAAAACAGCCCCACAGAATAAAAGTAAAGAGACTGGGAGACAAAAGGAAGGTTTGCTTTGATGATTACATCTCATGACTCACACCTATCCAACCTAGCAGTCGCACACGGCGTCTCTCATTCAACCCGCACAACAACACTGTGAGGCAGGTACTATTATTATCCCCATTTTACAGATGAAGGACAGGAAGTTACATAACCTGGCCGAAGTCACACAAATAATGAGAGAAAGAGTTCAAATTAAAACCCAGGCAGCGGGAAGCCCTGGAGCCCAGAGGCTTAACTGCCATCCTCTAGAGAAAGCCACAGGGTAACAGCCTTGGCCCTTTGACTCGGTACTTCCTGTTCTAGAAATCCAGCCAAGGACACCATCCAATGGAGTCAAAAGTGTATGTGCAGGGATACTCATCACAGCTTTATTTCTAATGGGGGAAATTGGCAGGAGGGGGGTCTCCAAAATGTCCATCAACTGGGGCTTGGTTAAGTCAGTAATTCCATGTTCGCAGGACAGATCATTAAGCGTCCTTTACGGGGAATTTAATGACGGGGAACGGGTTCCTGGGATGGGATACAATATTGCAGGGAAGTGTAAAGTCCTGTGAAGAATCTCCTCACGCTGGAGCGAATGGGAACAGCCTCATAAAAAGCTGCCGAGGGCGAGAAAGACACAGTCTAGTGCTGTCGGCTAGGCCGCCCCAGAGCCCACATCCCCCTCTCCCGGTGGTTTCGCCCTCCAGGTGCTCGGGCTACCTCTTAACTCCTGCTTTTGGCTCCCGAGGTCTCCTAGTGACCCCTAAACAGCATCCACCACACCTCGACCACCACAGGTGGAAAGGCAGACAATAAATCCTGCTGGTGCACATGGATTTGGGAAATAGAGAAATATGATTTTAAAAGCGGTGCAGCTGAAATATCCTTAGTCACCTAGTGTAGCATGATCTATTACCATGATGACAACCAGGTGGCCACACTCTAATGCATGCGGGCATATAAAAAACACCTGCAATTCTGAGCCAGGTTATTTATCTTGGAGCGGAGCAGGGACATGAGGGAAGGAGAGCTGACCCTTAATACCTTCCCCTCCCCCACTTCACCAGCTCCGCTTTGAGGATCTGCTGAGTGTTTCCTGCTCAGAGGGTCCTGGCTAGGGGCTAGGAGTCGCAGAGCTGAAGCACAGTGGCCCAGTCCTGGGGAAGCTTCCATGTCCCCACCCTGTCCTCCTGCCTGCTTCCCACAGGCCTTCTAAGCCCAGCTCGCCTAGGATCGCGGGCCTGAAGTTATAAATAGGAAAGGCCCCTGAGGGGCAGCGCCCAGGGCCCGCGCTCAGCCTGCAGGAGGGGTTTGTTTTATCAGCTTTATTAAATTTGCAGATAAGCAACAAGGAGTTAAGCTGATCAGGAAGAGAGGGAGAGAGCTCTCATTTGTTCATAATGCAGGATTTATCTACCAGAGCCCTCTCCTTTGTCAAACAGAGAGTCACTGCCTTTATATCCTCTGGCAAAGAACATTTTATTTGTAACCTTTCGAGAAAAGCCTATGAGTTTGCATTTTTGACCTGTTTTTTCCTCCTCATCTAAGAAAACTGTGGTTCTTTGAAATGGAAAACGCATTTAAAAAAAATCCTACTCTGAATTCACAAAGCAAGGTTTCTAGTGAGAGAAATCAGACCCTGAAATACATTTAAAACTATTTGCAAAGTTTATTACCCCAAACATCATCTTTTTGCTCTATGGCCCTTTCCTTTTGTTGCAAATGGTCCATAAATATCAAACTCTAAGGCCACCAGGTCCCTGAAGAAGCAATGTCTTGAAAGGAGATGCTGTGGGATTAGAGTCAAGTTGCTTTACCTCTCAGGCTTCCTTTACTCATCTCTGAAATGGGGATAAAGGTTCCAAGACCTTTACAGGCAGGAGGTAAAGAGGAAAAGAATGCCAGGTTCGAGCCCTGACTCAATTGTTGTGTGCTGTGTGCCCTTGAGTCATTTTGTTGCCTCTCTGTGCTCCATGAAAATCAGCAGGTGGGATGATCTCAAAGGCTACCTTCTAGCACTAAATTTCTCTGACATTTGACTGTTTACAACAGGGCTGTTTTACCCTGAAACGAGGGTAAAGTTCTTGTAGTTTATGGGAGAAACACAGCAGTGAGAACACACTAGACTTAGGAAAGCCAAATTTTTGTCCTCCTTGTTATTCTCACTGGGTGGCCAGGCACCACCAACCGGGCTCGCCTCGGTTTCCTCATCTGTTAAGGTGGAAAATGCCTGTGTTGCCCACTGCACGGGGTGTGTGAGGCTGAACTGAAACAAAGAACGTGAGCTTGTGGTGCTGTGCCGAAAGTCTAAAGTAGCACAGGGGTGTGACAACATTCAGTAATTTGAGCTCCCTTATTAAGCCCTTGAGTAGGACATGCACTGTGCTAAACGTTACCTGTACTATCTCATTGATTGCTCACAGCAACCCTGAGGAGCTATTATCCAGAAGGAAGCCCAGGCGCTGCGGGCGGTCACAGCAGCAAGGATTTACTCCGCCTCCACCAGGGCCTGTGCTCTGCGGCCTGAGCCCATCTCAGGTGAGAATGAGAACAGGCCCCAGCGGCTGCCCGGGCTCTAGCGGGGAGGAGAGGGCCCCTGAGCATCTCTGATCCTGCGCGGGGGCGGGGCGTAGGCCATGTGCAGCCCCCTTCTAGATTTGTTTGGATGGGATCACATGCAGGCCTGGTAGGGCTAGCGTCAGGGTGGTGCGAGGGGGCAGTATCTTCCTCTGCTTTTCTTCAACTCCAGACTGGTTTGGACCTCTCTGCTTGATTCCCGGTCCTCATCACAGCCCACCTTCCTGCCATGTCTTCTCTGCAGCCACCACCCTCCATGCCCCTCCTGATCTTGCCCTGAGGCTAGCAGGGAGGGCGTGCCTTAGGGACAGGGGCTCCGCTCAGTGAGGCGAGGGACCAGGACATCACAGGCCAGGCGGCCTTGACCCAACCTTCATACTCATCAGGAACTTCTGAGGTCACCCTGGAGATGGGCAAGCTGTGCTAGCCCTCAGAATGGACTTTTTGAGGTCTCCATTCCCCAGCACTCTGGGAGGGCCCTGGGAGGTGCTGTGTGTTCCTATAGTTCATGTCACCCTCCACTCTGCCGCAGTCTCTTGACCACCTGCTCCAAAATGTCCCAGTTCTCTGTACCAGGTCCCATCTCCCTGTACTTGCGTCTCAACCTATCTGGATTTCATGAGCTATCGGTACCCATTACTCTGGCTCAACCCAACCTATCCTTAACTTTCCCCCACGCTACCTCTTAGCTCTGATACAATGTACCGTGGTACCTCAGTACTCATCCTTAATTCGTTCCGGAGCTTGTGACGAGTACCAAAACCAACGAGTACAGAACGATGAGGCATTTTCTCTTGTCGGGCGGCTGCGTGACTCATACAAGTTCTAGCAAATGCCTCGAGTCTCATCAAAAACGTGATGAGTACGGGATTTGATGGAGTTTTGAAGCCAATGAGTACTGAGGTATGACTGCAGTATCCACCCCGTCCCCCACCCAAGCTTGCTGTTGTCACTGGCTAACATCATCATTTGATACAAAGATGCGTTTGCATCTTGGACATCAGGAAACCTGAGTTCTAGGCCCAAGCCTCTGACCTCCTACGTGACCACAGACAAATCTCCTCTCAGTTTTCTTGGCCTCAACGCATCAATCTATAAGATGAGGGGGTTGGATCAATGTCTAAGGCCCCCACTATCACTGGAGTCCCATTATCAAGGGCCCTGTCTGATAATGTACATCAAAAGGACACCCATGTCTCACCTCCCACCCCAACTGTCCAGGGAGAACTGAGCAGAGAACACCTGGAGCAGGCTCACCTTGTTCTCACACGCCCCAGCGAAAGGCGTGATGAGCAGAGACCCATCCCTTACCCAGCCACAGCCCCGGAAGACAGATGGAAGGTACAGAATGTACCTTCAGAAAGAGGGTCTGAATTCCCTCCCTCCCCATGAAAAAGAGCAGAGTGATAAGCACATATGAACAACCCAATGGGAAAGTGAACAGACAAGTCCCACATGGCCACAGATCTCCTCTTCCCTCCCCCCAGTATCTGATCCCTCACCAGGTCCCGTTGACATTAAATCCTATGCATCTCTTCAATCAGTCCCCTTCTCGCCCTCTCCGGTGCCACCACGCTCATCCAAACTATTTCATCTGTGGCACGCTAGGGTGCTTCAGAGTGTGGACTCAGGAGTCAGACCTCAGTTTCCAAATGGGCTCTGCCACGGACTCCTTGTGTACCCGGGGACTTAATAATTAACACGTGTAAACCACTTCCAACAGTGCCTGGCACACAGTAAGGAGATGCATGAGTTAACTGTTACATAATGATTTGCGCCCCCTTTTCCCTCTGGCCTCCCTGCAGTCTGTTCTCACATGGCTGGGAGAGTGATCTTTTCATAATGCAAATCAACCACTGCACCTGCTGCTTAAAATCCTTCACCGCCTTCCCTTGTTCACACACCAAAAAAATGGTAAGTGTCTACAAAGCTGACCCAGCTTCTGTTCTCCAGCCATGCGGGTCTGCTTTCAGACAAGGCAAGCTCCTGTTCTCCTCCCTGACGCAGATGCTGGCTCCTTGGTCTGGGATCCACCGCCCAGCCCACCCCGCTCAGACCCAGGCCCTGTTGCTGAGTCAGAATGTGTGGTTCGGCGGGGATGAAGCCGGGCCAGCTACAGTGGTACCTCGGTGCGGTACTCATCGATAACTCATTCCAGAACTCCTGACCAGTGGAAGAACCGATGAGTGCTGAGCAAGTGACCAGTGATGAAGTGTTTTCTCTCGCAGGGCGGCGGCGTGGCGCTCGCAAATTCTAGCAAGTGCAGTGAGTCCCGAGCAGGCGCCAAGTGCTGAAATGATTTTTTTCTCCTCAAAATGCAAGGTTTGGTGAGCTCTGAAGGAAATGAGTAGCACGATATGACTATACTAGTATTTCGTTAAAGTTCCCGAGGGCCACATGGATGAATAGTCATTAGTCTGCTATGTTAGGAAGGTGAAGTCATGGTTTATATTTTTGCAAATGATACACTGTCCTGGGATCTTGAGGAAATTTAAGGGAATCAATGAGAAAACCTCTAGAGTCAGAAAGTTCAATAAGGTCTCCCGATGAAAAAATATTGTAAAAAGAAAACAGTCAATAATATTCTTATTACTGTTATAAAATAATCATTTACAGAATGAAGTGAAAAAGGATATCTCATCTACAATGGCAAGATTAGGTATCAATGTTTTAAAATAATATTAATGAGACTTATTTGTGATCCAAGGGAAGAAAATCATAAAATGTAACTGAGATTTATAAAAAGAACTTGAATAAACAGAGATTCCTAATGTATTCCTACATGATAAGAAGACTGTTTTAAAGACAGTAGTTCTTCCTAGATTTCATTTAGTTCAGAGCAAAATTCCAAGGGGATTCTGACACTTGCTAATGCACAGGGATTTCGTAAGGTCCCTTTGGTGATGATCTAAGGAAAGGAGTGCACGGTCCAAGATGGTTTGTGAGCACAGGTCCTATGACAGGAAAGCCAAAGTGACCACCTAGACTTGTGTCCATTAACGGAATTCCTAAATTTTGTCTCACAAAGAAGTTGGGTTGGGGATATTAATTAGTACCCTCAGTGAGTGTTCTTAGGAGTATATAGGGTAGTAAGAGGTAAGATGTTGTTTCTGAAATAACAACTTTGGGAAATGGGCAGTGGGAGGCATATTCTTGCACCAAAGCAAAAATGTGGAGGGATGGAGCCAGACTCCACTGGAAGCTCGCTGGGGAGGTGGGAGTCCCTAGGGCATGGGGCTGCGTGCTCGGAGGACATGTGGGCCAGGCTGGTCTCCGCCCCCGCCCCGCATTCCCCATCCTACACTGGAAGCTGCCCAGGGGCTCCCAGTCTCAGGGGAAGCCACAGTTGCCGAGCAATGATGGGCACCACCTACGTCCATCCTGAGAGAGCATGTCGACATCCTGCCCTACGGCCCAAGACTGCAGAATGCGGGGCAGCAGTGTGAGGAGATTGGGCACGGAGGTAGGATCACTACTTCCTCTTTTGCCTATTTCACCCAATCGGTGGGCTTCTTTTCCATTTTCGGAACCATGGGTTAAGAGTGTCCAACTGACCTATGACAGTGCCTAAGATCAGGGCAGCCTGGGACAAACTGTTTCCCAGCCCTTAGCTAGCCCTCTAGCTAGCCCAGGTAAAGATTATCTGGAAGAAAACCAAAACTAGGGAAGGGAAGTGAACAAAATTCTCATGAAGATGTTAATGAGAGGAGGACCTGTCCCACTCAGTATTAAACTGTATTATTACAAAGCAACAACTGAAACAGTGTGGTAACAGACACAAATCTCACATGAACTTCAATAGAAGAAAATAAGCAACCCAGAAATACACCCCATTCTCTATAAGAACTTAATTTAAATGTTAGTTACAAAAAATACAAATAAGAAAAATGAGAGTGCAAAACTGTGATGACAAATGTGCAAATGAAGTGTTCATGTGGTTACCCATAAGGGGAGAAGGAAACATTCCAGAGCTATGAGATTGTGTCTGATTTTCAGCTGAAGTAACCATGGTTACTAAAGTAGGCATCTCACGGAGAAAAAGAGCAAAGAAAAGACAGGACAGTTCAGCAAAGCAGAGAGCAGCCTGAGCTAGAAGCCCGGGGTCTGAACTGTAGTCCTCTCTCCCCGCTGAGTGACCTTGGGCTGGGTCTCAGTCTGTTCCAAACGTAAAGGATTAATGCAGGTGATCCCTACTGGCCCTTCAGGCTCAGCCGTCCTGCCATGCGACAGCCTGGAAATCAGTCCCCTTTTCTGGCTTTGGCAGGACTAGACCGGGGAACAGGAAGACACTGGGACCGGTCCTGCCCCAAATCGCTAGGTGACATTGCAGGCTGGCCCGAGTCGTTTCGGTGGCAGAGCTCGCTCTGCTCCCAGCTCTGTTAGTCACTGGGACCCAGGGATGAGTAAGACAGGTGCCGGCCTGTGAAGCTCACTGGGCAGCAGGGGGCATGGATGGATGCAGGCACAGCCAATGACAATGCCAGGAGAGATCGGCCCGGCCAGAGTGCAAGTGCAGAGCGTGGCGCCCAGGGCGACGGAGTCTGGCGGGGGTCAGGCAGGGCTCCACAGCAGACACGCCATTTGAGGCCGGATGCAAGTTTAATGAAGGTAGAAGGGGTGAGGGAGGCAGACGCAGGAGGCAGGAGAGTGTGGGCAGGTGGTGTCGGGCAAGGAATTAGTGGGGGTTGAGTGGGGTCTCGGGTAGTCATTTGGGGCCAGGCTGTGCGTTCGGCCTTGAATCTCTTAACCGGAAATCGCAGAGGTTGCTGGCCTGGGGGAAACGACACAGTCCTGCCGTGGGACTACAAGAGAGAAGGCGGCAGGCAGCTCTTGGAGCAGGGTCAATGGTGAAGCAGGGACACTGGGGAGCAGGCTCACTGACAGCGCAGGGCCAGCGTGGCCGGCTCTGTGGCCGAGGAGAGGACAGCTGGGGTGAGTGGTGCAGCTGATGTGAGCCCACGGGACGCAGGCAGGAGCAGATCAGCCTCTGGAACAGTCTCTGAGGCCAGGCTGCCTGGGCTCCGGATCTTGCCTCTGCCCCTGACTAGCTCTGTGACCCTGGGCTATTTATTTCACCATCTGGCCTCAGTGCTCTCATCTGCCAACAATGGAAACTACTTCTTAAAGACAGAAGAGATTAAAACGATGTAATAAGTGAAAGCCTTTAGAGTAGCTCTCTAAGTGATGATTGGTGATGATGACAGGACGGCTGCATGTCTAAGGGGGCAGGAGTGGATAGGGACCACCTCAGGGCACCCGGCAGGAGAAGCAGGTTTGAGAGGGGGTTGGACGAAGTGAGTTCCAGTGTGGATGTGCTAGGTTTAAGTGACTGCAGGACACTATGTCCCAGGTGGGTGGAAGAACAGAGATGGAGCTCAGTGAGAGGACAGGTCAGGGGATGAAATTCAGGGAGCCCTGAGGGCGGGAGGAGGCTGAGGGAGTTAGGACAGAGGCTGCCTGCGGTTTGAGGCGAGGAGAGATACAGACCGGGGCTGGGGGTGGGGGCGCTGGCAGCAGAGGCACTGTTTGTGGCTGTGGGAACTCGGAGAATAAAAGCTCCCTGGGGACAGGGCTTTTCCCTGTTTCGCTCCCTGGTGTATCCCCAGTACCCAGGACAGTGCCTGGAACACAGCTGAAGATCAATAACTATTTGCTGAGTCAATAAATGAGGATGATCCTTCCTGTTGTCCACCCCAAATATTTTCTTAGGCACAAAATAAGAGAGGCTAACATTTGTGCCGGGCAGTGTGCATGTATGTGCAGGGTCTCGTTTAATCTTTATGGCAGCCTTATAGAGAAGGCCCTTTACTCCCTTGCTATAGGTCAGATTTCAAAAGGTAAAGCCACTTGCCCCAGTTCACACAACTAGCAGGGAGCGGAGCCTGCGTCCAAAGCCGGGGCTGTGCGGCTCCCTAAGGCGCTCTCCTTGACACTGAAGGACGGAAAGGGAAACTGGGCAAAAACTGCTCATCGACAACGCCACTGCACCAGCTTCTGAGTGCTCAGGAAAGAGTGGCTGTTCCTACGTCTTGTTGGAGGACGGGGAGCTAGAACTGTGAGCTGGAGAAGCAGGGCTTAGTTTCAGACTTAGGGGGTGAGGCTATTGGCAAACCAGTGTCTGGTGCGGCCCAAACACTGGAAGAAGGGGGAGCAGATCAGGAAGCGGGAGGCACGCCAGCTGGAGTGAGAAGTTCAGAATGGAGGTCAGAGACAGAGTGAGAGAATGGAGCCCTGTCTTCACACGGTGACGGCTGTGTGTGCATGTGTGTGCATATGGGGGAGAGGGCTGCATGTGTGCCCAGAGAATCCCAGAAGCTCCAGACAGATCCAAAGGGGATGGGGACCGGAGGCCGTTTGCAAAGTACATGTGCAGGTGCA
This sequence comes from Mormoops blainvillei, assembly GCA_004026545.1. Taxonomy (NCBI): domain Eukaryota; kingdom Metazoa; phylum Chordata; class Mammalia; order Chiroptera; family Mormoopidae; genus Mormoops; species Mormoops blainvillei. The sequence goes on from PVJD01003897.1 coordinate 109,620, forward strand.
AGTGGCTTCCCACCCATTCAGAGTGCTTTTCAGGCCATTGCTGAAGTCCCCAAACATCAGCAGTTAGGGCGGGTGTAAACAACTACTCTAGTTCCTAGACCAGAAGCTCCGTGGCCCAGGGACCAGGCCTGACTCCGCCCCCAACTGCATGCCCAGCACAAGTACAGCGCCTGACTCACGAGGGCATTCCCCAGGAAGGGACGCGACAAGTCAGAGAGGCTGCACTTGCCCCAGGTCTCCTACTTGTAGGTGACGAACTGGGATTCAGAACCCTGGCTCCTCTTGCCCACTCAGAACTGTGGTGCCCAGCAAGGGTGGTCCCTGGGGGAAGTCTGAAGCAGCCTCAGCCTGACTCCCCCCACCATCTGGAACCTCTGCACTGCCCTCCTGCCCCCAAAGAAGAGTAAAGTCCGTCACCTGGCCCCTTGTGCCTGAGATCAGCAGCAGACCAGGCCTGAGAGAGCAGACCAGACCTGTGCCAGGGCATAGGCAGCCGATGGGGCCAGCGGCCAAACCCAGGGCCAGCTCCCTCTGCACTGCACAGGGCTGCTTGGAACCACCAGTCTCACCCACTCCTGACCAAGCTGGGCCACTCCTGATGCCTTCCTCTCTGTGCGGCCTGGCCCTGGTAATGGTCCTACAGGGGAAAAGGCTGTCCCACTGTGTGCCAAGCGAGACTGCAGCCCAGGGCCTGAGCTGACCTGCTGGCACTTGCCACTCTCAGAACACCCTGTGTGAGGGATGAAAACTGCTATGTGACCATTCTGCCCCTGGCAGTGTCCCCAGAGCCCCCGAGGGTCCCAGGGCCCTCGGGCACCCTCCTGCTGGCACCCCTTACCCAGTAAACTCGAGGCCACAGACTGAATCAGTCAGAGCACTGACCACCTTGCATGTGCTCTGTCCCGTGTCTATCAAACCTTACGCTGGACCCCGGGGTCACAGAAATCCCTCACAGTGACAGGATTCTGAGGTTCACAGAGGTGTCAGCAGCCACAGAAATCACACTGCCACATATTTATGGGATTCCCACTACGCGTAAGAGCGGCGGTAGCGTTTTCCATCAATTATTGCTAGTTCTCATGCAACTCCGGAAGCAAGGTGCTAATACAGCCATTTTTCAGATAACAAAACCAAGGCTCAGACATTGCTAGAATTATCCATGCATTTGCTGCTCCACGTGTTGCACACATACCTGGCCAAATTCACCACGACACCCAGGTCAGATTAACCAGAAGCCGAGGTTCTGTTCCAGCTCTGCTCTTGCATTTACTGAGGACCATGTGGCCCCCTCTCCACCTCCACCGACTTCCCTACGCCCTGGCCCGAGACCTAGGGCAGAACCCTACCTGGTCCTACTGAGACGCTCAACTCTGCTCTAGGTACTCAGGGAGGCATTTGTTGAGCAGCAACTATCTGTGCTGAGCACTTTCACGTATTCTTTTCCATTTTAACCTTTTCAACCACCCTGTAGTAAATATCCCCATTTTACAGAAGAGGAAGCTGGGGCTCAGAGATACTACACTGCGGTCACACAGTGACATATAGTGCCAGGGCCAGACCAGGTTATCTGAGTCTAATGTCCACGCTTCTGCCGCACCCAACCACTTCTTGGTCTAGCCGCCATCTGCGTGGTTCTGGGGCACCTGCCATGTCTCCTCTGTCCATTACCACCTGCCACAGCCCTGCGCAAGCCCTGGCCCCACGAGCAGCAGGCCAGGAATGAAAGGGAAAGAGGATCTGCTTCCTGCCCGAAGCCCGGAGGGCCTTGAAGAGCCCAGGACAGCGTTCTGCTGCCCCGGCAACGTGCAGACTTTGTCCTCAGCCTGACAGACTAAGGGAACAGGAGTCCGGCCCAAATCTGGGCGCTCGGCTAGGAGGCAGGTGCCCTGGCCAGCTCCCGCCAATTCCCCTCCAAGAAACAGGCCTTGTGGTCTCTATCGCATGCTCATCCTGTGCCCTCCCCTCCCGCAATGTCCTGCTTCAACATGCACAGGCCCTTGGTACGAGGACTCCAAGACCCCCTTGTTGCACAAACTGCCCTATTGTGCCATCCTACCCAGAATACCTTCCTTGAATGTGCATATCTGCCTCTTTATCCTCAAGTTTTCTGAGTCCTTTGATGCTGTTACATTGGCTGCCAACCTCATACCCTGTTCCAGTTCCCACTGTCCCCCAACCACATCTGTCTGGGGTTCTCCTCCTCCTCCTCCTGGGGTCTGTTCTGAGACCTCAGGATGCCTGTGGCTCTGCTGACAACAGCCATGGCCCCCAGGTTCCATGCTCGCTTGCCTCTGTCCTGAGTCCCTGACATCACTGACGAGCCCTCCTGACATCGTGCGCAGGCCAAAATCTTGGACCCTGACTTGAATCGGCGTTCCCCAACTCACTCCTTGTCCCAAACTCTCCATGCCTCAGCCTCATCCAAGACGTGAGGGTCCAGGCTTCCTGGCCTTCACCCAGCTAACCTCTCCAGCCACCGTCAAAGACCCAGCTTGACATATAGTGGACAGACTCTTGGTGCAGCTCCCCCACAGTCATCCAGACCGAGACAATAGGCAAGTACACTACAGAGCCCCATGGTCACAGCTATAAGCACGACATGATCATCTATGCACTGAAAAGACCCGCGCTGGGGCAGGGGGCTGTGCAGTCCCCCAGCGGCACCCATCAGGCTGGGGATGAGCCATGGGATTTCCCTCTCCCCTTCATCTCAGTCTCCACCGGGAACAAGTGCCACTGCTCTCAAAGCACGCTCGCCACTCAGCCTCAGAACATCTGGAACTGTGGCCCCGGTGTGCGCGTGTGCTACTGCAGGGAGGCTGAGCACTGAGAGGTCTGGGGACTCAAAACTTACCGTCTCCCAGCCCTGGTGAGCCCTCGTGCTCTCGACCGATTCCACCATCATCCCTGCAGGGCAAATAATGCCCATCAGGTCCCCAGGTCGTTCGGAGGATGTCCCACGCCACCAAATATGACAGTAATACACTTACAGCACCAATCCTGACCACGGTGGCCACACAGGAAAACCAAAACAAAATAACACAGCTCCAAACAAACACAAACAATGAACCTTAACACTGGAGGGCTGTGGGGACGGCCGTACGTAATTGGTGTTGTGGTAAACGAACTCAATATTTCTGGGGAGCTATCTAGTAATATGTGACAAGAACTATAATATTGCTCATGCCCTCTGACCTAATAATTCCACTTGGGAAATGTTTCCCAGTAAAATACTAAGAAAGTAATTTGTACAGAGATATTCATAGCAGTGATATTTATAGTAGTGAGAAATTGGAAAGAGCCCAAGGGCTCAGCACTTGGGGACTGGCTAAGCAAATTGGGTCGAGTGAGCGGCTCGGATGCTCCACGACCAGGAGGTGGGGCGGTGTGCAGGGTCTGGGGAAGTGAATGTGCATCCCAGGCAGGCCAGGCGGGAAAGAAACCAGCTCAGACCAACTCAGACTCCAGCTTCGCCACGTAAACGTTCAGCCAGTTACTTAACCTTGATTCGGTTAAGTCAGTAACCTTCCTGTTAATTAGGAGGGCTTTAGAGGTCATTTTAAATTAAGTGGTTTTTTTTTTTTTAAGACATGAAAAATGTTAAAAGGAATTCCGCTGATTTAATTTCATAACTATCCTTGAGCATGCTCACCTTCCAGGAAGTCCTTTCTCTAACCTCTCTTCTCTTTCCTCGAGTCTGTGCACAGAGCGCCAGGCTCGCCCACAGGACTGCATGGGGGCAGTGTCGGGGCTGCTGCGGATGCAGGTGCCCTGCGCTCTGAAAGCCACGGGCCTGCGCGTGAGGCCCCGGACACTGGGGTGCAGGAACCCTTCTCCTGGGGCTCCAACCCTCTCCTTCCTGAGTCTCTCTCCCACAAGGGCCCGCCTGTGCATCCTTCTCTCTGTGCCTCAGGAAGAGGGTACTGAGGGCATGTCGGGTCTTCCCATCCCATGAGACTCTGGACGACCAGAACATCTTTAAGAACCAATTTACGAGTGTGTGACACCGGTAGAGGCATGGCCGTCCACATGCCTACCGTCAGCCTGGCCCCGGGTGGGCATCCCCTAGAGAGACAGTCTCCACACTCAGCTTCAGCTGTCCACGGGAGGCTTTAGAAACAGAGATTCCTGGGCCTCACCCTAGAATCGATGGGGGCAGGGCCTGGGAGTGTGCATTTGTAAATCTCCCTCAGAGGTTCCCATGAGGCAAATCACTGTTCTAGAGCCTTTGATACCCAACAAAGAAATCATGGGCCTCCCTTCCTGGGTTCCTGAATTCAGAGGGCTCACATTTGGGGCCAAAAACCAGCTTGCAGTCAGCGGTCTTGGCAGAGACCACAGCCCCTCACATGTGTACACACACAAACACACACACACAAAACCCTCAAGGGAAAGTCCCAGCCCTGGGGCCTAAAACATCGGGGCGGGCCCTCCACAGGCCCCTGAGAATGTCTGGGCTCCCCGGTTCCCCAGAAGCCCAGAGCTAGCCTCTGCCTCGGCCCAGCCACTCGTGTTTCTCTAACACAGATAGCCTCCCAACGTTCTGGGTCCTCCCGTTGACTGCTGCAGGGTCACCTGCTGCAGGTGCCTCCAGGTGCATGCCTGAGTCCCAGGTGGAGCAGTGGGGGCCTTTGGCCCCACCTGCAGAGGGCATACTTACGGAGTCATTTTATAAAGCTGCGTCCTCCTCTCAAACAGCGACCCTCCCCAGGACCAGGGCCACACCCCGGCCACGGGCGTGGCCTGGGCAGACTTGGTCTCACAGCCCCCTGTCTCCACGATACTCTTCAGCTTCACATTGGTGCTTGAGTCCCCCAGCCTGTTGTCAGGAAACACCGAGAGTTGTCACCCCTGCCCCCATCCAACCACCCTGCCAAGTTAGAACTGGTTGAAGTGGCCTCCGTGGTCCTGAGGAACCAAGAGAGCAAGGGGAGGAACAGGGAAGAAGGGGGGTCCTCGCAGGGGCCCTGAAGCAACTTTCTGGGCCCCGCTAGTATGTTGAGGCCGCTTCTGCTGAGATCTTCCTCTGAACTGTTCCCGAGGTAGCAGAGACATGGGGCCCCCTGGAGCTCCCCGAAGGCTATCTTCATGCCTGGAGTCCGGGGGCCCAGTGGGACCTGATTTGGGAGTCTGGACCAAACTGGTTCTTTAGGGTGTGGGGCAGGGGCAAGACAACCTCCCCAGCAAAGGGACGGTAGGGTATGCTGGGGTGTGACCTTGGACGGAAGGGACGCAGGGCAAACAAGCATGATCTCTGACCCCTCCGAGCAGACTTCCTCCCACAGGGTCCCCCAGGAGGGTACGGGCATCTCAGAGGCTCTGTCTTGAGCGAGGGGAGCCCGACATGGACTTCTTGGGGATGTGAGGCCACTGGACTTGAAGAGCCCTCATTTTTCTTACAGTGGCATTTCTGTCCCCTCTCGGGGGGCCTCCCCTCTCTCCGCTCTCCCACTTGCTGGTTTACGCCCAGCCACCCCCTCAGCCTCTTCCCTTCTCCCCAAGCTTCCCTGGAGACACTTGTGGGTAACCCCTGAGGCTCCAAATGTCATTGAAAGTCACTGGTCTCGTACAACCTTCCCATTTGCAGATGAAGAAGCTGAGGCCCAGAGTGGGTAGTAATTTGCCAAAGGTCACACAGCAAGTTGGTAGCAGAGCCAGGACTGGAGCTAGAACTGAGGTCCCACGACTCCTAACCATTACGGCCTCCAGCAACTCCTTGAAGGCAGCCAGCCACCCTGTCCATGGCTCTGAACTCCTCTACCTTGTGGCGCCCGCGCTCTGGCTCTCCCGCATGGAGGGACTGGTGACTGGGTCATCCTTTCCAGAAACAAGGCCAAGACAGACACCCAAGTTCCTGGCCCTTCAGGACTGGATCCAGACACCTGTTCTGACACTCTTTTTATTCTGCGTTCTCCCAGGTGACCTCTCCACTCCCACGGCTCCCCTATCTATCCTCATGGGCTCCCCCAAATCTACTTCTTGCTGGCTTTCTTGACCTCCCAATGCCTCTGGACCCCTTCAGAAGCACCCCTAACTCTCCAGGTCCAAAACCAAACATCTCCTTCCAGACCGGCTTTTCCTTCCGTGTTTCCTGGCAACATGAATGGCCCCGCCATCTACTCAATCACTTCAGAAACCCAGATGCCACCCTAACTACTCTCTCCTTCATCTTGCCCTGGGAAGCCCTCCTACCAGCCCCCCACACTGTTCGTCATGCCTCTGTCCAGTTTAGGCTTCACGTGTCTCCAGCCTTCTCCCAGTCTCCCTACCTCCACTCCTGCCCTCTCCACAAGCATCCCACTTCAACCTCAATCTGTGCGCATCACTTGTCTGCTAATGAGGATCCTTCCATGGCTCCTCCTCCCCCAGGACAGAATTCAAACCACCTCACGAGGCCGAGGCGGCCCGCCTTCCCCTCCTCCTCCTCCTCCTCCTCCTCCTCCTGTGTCTCTCTGCCTCCCCTCCAGGCCGGCACACCTCTGCTTTGCTCCAGCCACGCTGCAAGTCTCCCTGCAGATCTCCCAACAGAATTTCACGTTTCTCGTCTCTCTGCCTCTGCACACGCCCTCTCCTCTCCCCGGGCCAGGGTTTCTCCAAGTGAGACCTGAGGGTGACCTGCTTCGCCATCTCCTGGCACACTGCAGCCTCCTGGCCACCGCCCTGCCCAGACCGACTGAAAGAGCCTCTCTGCATTTGCAACAGAGATCCCATGGGTGCTGTGCACTGAACGATGGAAAGCACTGCTCTAGGAGGGACAACTGTAAGAGGCCAACTCCTCTTGTCTCCTCCTCCCCCTCCTTCTCCAGGTGCCTCCTGGGTGAGGTGAATCCTTTCTGTCCCACGTGCTCCAGGAGTGAGTGACTGTGAATGGGTGTCTCTTCCTTTGGGCTGGGAGCTCCATGCAAGCAGGGACCATGTCATCGCCTTACCTCCCTGCGACTCCCTGGCACCTGGCACAGAGAAGGGACTGAGGCAGTGACTGCTCAATGAATGGGGTCTCCAGGTGAGCCCCATTGCCCAGGACCAGGAGGAGGTCACAGCTGAGCTTGTGATAAGCCACAGCTTGTCTGGAAATCTGAGAAGCTGTCCGCAGTGCCTCTGCAGGGTGCCTCTGCCCCCCTCACCTCAGCCCAGGTACAAAGAGGGAGACATGTTGGGGTTGTGGGTAACATGGGGCCTACTGGGAGCTCCAAAACATGTTTGCATGTACATATGCATAAGTTGATTATAAGTTTTGCTGATATAAAGGATGTATAGTGCATAATTTACAAATAAAAATTCCACATAGCCAGATGATTGTCCCAGAAATCAATGCATTCATTGATTTTTTTTTCTTACTCTTTATCTGGAGCCAAACTGTGACTGCAGAGACAAATGAGTGTGGTTCCAGTCTGAATGTTGGTTGATATTTTCACTTAATAAGTAAGATGGAAGTGAAACAACAAAGACATGTCGGAACTTCACTCATTCATCAGTGACTTGAGTGGCTTCTTTGCCACTCATATTCTGAATAGTGGAAGAAAGTTTCTTTACTATCTTGTGCTATTCACATGAAGCAGTTACCGACATGACAAACTTCACAATTTAATCTGCATCCATAACAGTTTTTTTTATCACCTTTTTAAGTCTAGACAAGCAACAAAACAGTAATTTAACTCTGAATGACAGCTATGTTGAACAACTAGCTTACAAAAATGTTCTTTCATTGTACAATGGATTCTCGTGAGCCAGTGAGAGCTCCAGGACAGTAACCCTAAGGAACCAAACATGACCCACCATTGCCTACCGGGCACCAGATGGGGCCTGTCCCCTTCCCCCACCCTCTAGAGTCTAGGCTGTGAGTTCCCAGAGACGGGATGGTGCTGGTCGTCTGCTCCGTGAGCCCGTTTCCTCACCTTGAGTGGGAAAAGGTCACGCCCACCAACTCCTAAGTGGTGGGGGGGACCACACGCTCATGCGTCCCTTCTTTACCCACGCTCTGCACACTCATGCGCTGGTTTGCTTCCATCATTCCACCAACGCACACGCACACAACCTCAAACACACCACATGCACATACACACAGCCCTCGCCTCCCAAACCACACCGCACACAGGTCAGCCCCTTCCATACCACGCGCAGACAAGCCTGCATGCACACATCACCTCAGACACTCCACATATACGGTCAGCCTCCACCTATATCTCACACGCAGCCATTATCCACATACCTAAAGCCCATAACATAATACTCACACAAGCATACATACCGGAAACTCCTCCATATACTTCATACGCGCACGCCTCCCACCAAGTACCTATTATCCCCACCACTCAAGGCATTTCACACATCAGTGGACGCCCTTCCCCACCCACCACATACCCCCATCCAAAATACCACACGCCCACACTCTAGACACGCCCCCACGCACTTCCTCCCCTCCCTGCACACCCACACGTGCCATGCACACATATACACTGTCACCTACCTCTATGTCTCTCCATGTTCACATATCACAGGGGTGCAAACACGCCACTCATACACAGAGCTCACACACTCCCATATCGCCCCTGTGTTCCAAGACAGAAGGCAACCCGCCCCCCACCAGCTCCCTAAGTGCACCCGTTACATCAGGGGCATGAGGGGGATCCTGGCAGCACAAGGCAGGAAAGCGGGGGTGAGCTTCCCTGGGCGTCAGGCCCTGGCCTAAGGCTCGGGGAGGACACGCAAGGCTTGCGAAGGGGTGGGACACAACAGCTGGCTCGACCTCTGATGTTTTCTTCAGATCCAGCCTTAGGGGCCACAGGTGGGTCCAGCAGCCCCCTTACTTCCTGCTAAGATGCCCACTGGCTTGTGAAGCAGGCCCCCATGGGGGCCACAGGCTACAGTGAACATGGAGCTCCTGTTCTCTGGGGCTCCCAAGGAGGGGTCAGGAGGCAAAGGGCACAGGACGCTGTGGGGAGGGGCTGGCAGGAAGTGAACAGGGAAGTCGGGGCTCTCAGCTGCAAACCCCACAGCTGCTAGCAGGACTCCAGGGGGTGTCGCCTTCCTGGGTCTTGCCAGGCTGAGACTGTGGCAGAGTCACGCCCTGTCCCAGGAGGTCCCAACCCTCAGCTCCACCTGAAGGTCAGCCCTGTCCCGTCCCCAGACCATCATCCTGTACCCCTGCATTGTCCTAGCCCATCAGCTTATCAACAACAGAGGTGAGTTCTGGGGTGGGGGCTCTGTCTCTGCTCCCATCACCCCAGTGTCTGCGCAGCCACCACGTCATCTGAAGGAGGAGGAGTCAGTGTCTGGCAGATGACACTGGGCCCCAGGGCCCACGATGGGCAGATGCCAGCACCTCTGTCTGGAGCACTTCTGTCCAGCTCTAAGAGTAGCTCTGGAAAGGGCTCTGATGGACACAGGAAAGTCATCTCAACAGCACCTCACCCCTTCTTACCACCACCCAGCAAGGATCCAGAGTAACGGACCAGGCCTCCTTAGAGGATGAGTGAGGTAGCTGCCTCCTTGTTTAGAAAGCATTCATTTTCTCTGTCTCTCTGTCTCTGTCTCTGTCTCTGTCTCTATCTCTCAAACACACACACACACACACACACACAAACACGTGCAGGCCCAGAGACAGGCCATCCTGAACTGGCCCCACCCTGGTGCAGTCTGTTCTCTCTGGACTCTGCATCCTGGTCCTCCCAGAAGACGCTGCCTTCAGGTTTCCATGGTAACAGAAGTTGGCCTCCTGGCTGATGAATTATAACAAGCCCTTTTCTCTGTCTAGCTTGGGGCGTTTCCAGTGAACACAGCCTGGGCATTTAGGCATTGGTTCCAGACTCAGTTTGGCCATGACTCACCTTGTAGCCTGCAGCAAGTCCCCAAGCCTCTGGCCTCAGTGTCCCCAGGGCTCAGTGAGAGTGACATGACACCCTGACCTTTTTGGTTCTGACACACTGACTCCAGCTCTGACACACCGACTCTAAATAATTTTTCTACCTATCAGAAACATCTAATTTAAAATACAATAACAAATCTTATTCACTAAAGCAATAGAAAAAATAACATACATAGGAAAATTTCACAAGAAATGTCTCAGGCATACATATAAACACACTAAAACTGTAATAAAGCAACTGGAAATCTTACCTATACAAACACCCTTGATAAAAGGAGATGCATTGCCTCTTGAATGGTTTTGTAATTTTGTCAAATGAATTATAGATTTGATACCATTCTAATCACAATCGCAGTAGGATTTTTTCTAGTTGGACAAAAGTATTCTAATATTCATCTAGAAAAATCAGCCAATTTTCCAAGACAGCCAAGAAAATTTTGTAAAAAAGAAATAAAAAGGTAAAGGAGCACTTGCCACATCAGCTACCAACCTGACTACGAATCTGAAATAACAACAAAAAAACAAAACAAAAAAGAACAGCAGTAGTAGCTCAAGAAGAAACAAACAGACCAATGCAACGTGGAAACAGACCCGTGTCTGCAGACAAAATTGGTTTATGATGAAGAGGGCCCTGCAAACACTGAAGAAATATTGCAGTATTTAACTAAACAGTTTAGAGATCAACTTGCTATCCATTTGGAGGGAAAATGTTACAGGCCTACCTTGTATCACATACACAAATATAAACAACAAATGGATGATTGATTAGGAAAAAGGAAACAAGAAAGCTACAAGTAGAAAATGTTAGAGAATGTTTTTCTAATCATAGGTAGGGAGTAGGGGAGCTTTCCTAAGCATGTTCGCAAACCCAGAAACCATCCAGATTGTATTAGGTAAACCCCACAGTCTTATCTGCAAGCCCACAGGCGCTGTGAGTGCAGAGCAGGCCAACACGCACTGAGAGAGGCATTTCACACGCTGCCGGGGAGTTCTTACTGACAGTCCTTCTGGAAAGAAATGCAATCATATTAACATACTGAAGAACTTCAATGAACATCTTTAAGAGAGTCATTCTCTTCGAGCCATTTATTTCACTTCTCTAAAGCTATTCGAAGAAAGGGATCGGTTGCGCATGGAGATTCATGTACAAAGATGCTCATCACTGAGAATTTAGAGATTATTAAAATAAAAATAGAATGGTTAATGAATTTCAGTAAGTCCATAAAATAACTGTTATACAGCCATTAAAAACAATATCTAATAATAATGATATAGGAAAATATGTTGCATGAAAAATTCAGGTGACAAAACATGCTACACATGTTAAACGGATATATGCACATACAGTATACAATTGCCACTTGTGAACAAACTCATACTGGTGTTTTTTTCCAGACAACACCTGAAGGTTGTTTTTTGTTTTTTTTTTTTCAAAATAGTACCTAAAGTGAGTTTAACCCTTTTTTTCCCCCAATTAACAGTTTTCTGGAGTAACACAACACAAAACCACCCTATTTTTAGAATTTATTCTGCCACAGTTACAACTCCACTCCGCTCCACAACGCTCCCTACTGTTCCCAGAAGATCGACAGTAACCAGTTCTGGGCATGAGCTACACAAGGCTTCCTTCCTCGCTCTGAGCTGAAGCTTTCCCTTTGTTACCGCGGCCCTTCTTTTAAGAATGTTAGAGCAACGTTTGTAAAAACACATCCCAAAATGGATACAAACACTGTTGGTGGAGCAAGTGAAAATAAATGGTTGAGAAAAACACAGGAAGAAAGAGCTAAAAGACAGAAAACAACAGAGCATATATTTTCTTTAAGGTTTTACAGTTAGAACTTAGGAAAAAGTAACAGTAGCTGAGGTTTTTTTCCTCTTCATTATATGTTTTTTGCTTTGTGGTTTGGCCTCACCTGTTTTTTCTTTTTCTTTCTTTTTTTGTAAAAATATACTAAGAGTTACCAGGGGTGGGCACTTAAGGAAAAGGTTAAAGAGAAATGCATGAAGGAAAAGATGCTCAGCTTCATTACTCGCCAGGGAAATGCAAAGTAAAACCACAAAACCACATACTACATGCTCATCAGGAGGGCTAAAATTAAAAGAGAGAAAAGACCAAGTTTTGGTGATGACATGGAGTGACAAGGACTCATATACTGCTGGTGAAGCGTACGGACAGAACCATTTCGGAAAACTTGGGCATCATCTACTTGGGCTGAACATAAAACTCAGCAACTGCACTCCTAGGTGTACAACCCACAGAAATGTATATACATGTGCACAAAAAGACATGTACAGGAGTGTTCATGGCAGCAACAGGCATCATGGCCAAATGCTTTCAACTTCCTAAACGTCCATCAACAGTAGAATAGACCTATAAATTGTGCTACGGTCACACAATTCAATACTATACAGTGACAATGAGCTACAGTACTGCATGCCTAACACAGATGAATCTCACAAATATAATATTGAGAAAAATAAGCCAAACATCAAAGAGTAGATAATGAATTATTCCATTTACAGAGAAGTCAAACTAAGGCAAAGGTAATCTCTGACGTTAGGATCAGGAGCGCTGTTGGAGGGAGTGGTTACCAGCCAGGGGCTCAAAGGGGGTGTCTAAGATGCTGGCAGCATCTGTCCCTCAGTGTGAGCTTTGTCAGCAGGGCTGCGCTCCACTGTGAACATGCATTGCAGGTTGTGCACTTAAAGTCTGTGCATTTTTGGTTGCTCTGCCTGCGGAGCAGCCCACTTTCTGTCTCACTGCTTCACTAACAAACTCTTTCACTTTAAAAAAATTTGTACATTTTTATGAATACTATACATATTATACTTCAAAAAAATTTAAAATAGAAATAAATCAAAACATTAACAGGAGTTACCTCCAGGTGTTGGGGTTATAGGTAATCTTCTTTTTCTTGTATTATTTCATGTATTCCAAATTTACTACTAATAAACATATGATCTTAATTTTTTTATATGTTTAGAGAGAGGAAGGCGGAGAGACAGAGAGAGAGAGAGTGAGAGAGAGAGAGCGAGAGAGAGAGAGAGAAACATAGACTTTTTGTTCCACTTATTTATGCATTCATTGGTTGATTCTTGTATATGCCCTGACCAGGGATCGAACCTGCAACCTTCGCTTATCTGGATGACGCTCTAACCAACTGAGATACCTGGACAGAGTGTCTTACATTTTTAAAAACGTTATTTTACAATATATGTTCCCAACATATGATGCCTCCATGCTTCTAATAGGTGTTGTGAAACTGGCATTGGCAAGAGGCCATTTCTATTCCTAAGAAGTATCCATTTCCTCTTTCTTGAGCCTGAGCCAGAGGTTCTCAAATCTGTCTGGGCATTAGAGTTACTTGTGGAGCTATTTAAATATTCAGATTCTTAGAGCCCTGGTGGGGCAACTCAGCCGGTTACAGCACTGTCCCAATACGCCAAGACTGAGGGCTTGATCCTGGGTCAGGGCACATATAGAAATCAACCAATGAATGCATAACTAAGTGAAACAACAAATCAGTGTCTGTCTGTGTCTATCTCTCTCCCCTCCCTTCCCCTCTCTCTCTAAAATCAATAAATAAAATGTTTTTAAAAATCAGGTTTTTGGGCCACACTCCCGGAGTGTCTGATTTTCTCGGTCTAGGATGGGCTCCCATATGGCACCCCTCAAGTTTAAGGTACTGGGACTATGAACTACGGTATCCGACCTGTCCCAGCCTCTGCTTTCCCTACTGGAAAGGGCCTGGGAAACTCTGCCTCTGGGGCACCGAGACTCCCTCCGGGGGACGGTTGTGAAGGGAGGACCATGTCCTAGAATCGGGAGCTTCCTGGGAAAGCAAGAGCTTAGAAAGCCCAAGCAGCCCTGCTTCAGCCAGAGGGCCGGAGGCGGAGCGCGGCAAAGCCCCTAAAGCGCAGACGTGGGATCGAACAGAAGGCGGACTCAGATCCTGCCCTGTAATGAGACCTGTGACCGTCGGCCTGCCCTCCCTGAGCCGCCACTACGCCCCAGCCATTCACGGGGACGCCGACTCCTATTTCATAGAATTACGAATATTAAATAAGATGCTACGTAAAACAGTTCAAAGACTGGCATGCACTGTGACTGCAAAGTTAACAGTAATGATACACACTATATGTAAGTGTTACTAACACTTATTGTATTATTATATTTAATTGCATATTACATATAATTATATATTATAATATTGCATATGTATAATACATATCTAATTACAGAGATATATTAATATTGAGTATTGATAATCCAAATTATGGGAAGTCTGATATTCTGATGATTGTTTTAGGAAGTATACCTTTCTCTGTTATGGTCCCCTTTTGCAGACCCTATAAATCAAAATGTTCATTCATTCATTCAATAGACGACAAGGGTACAAGTCTTTGAAAGTTTGCTACTTAGGTGACAATGTGACCTTGGAAAATTGACCACTCTGTGCCCAGTGTCTTCATCTGCAAAATGAGCATAACACCATCTACCCCACAGGATGGATGGTTGTGACTATTATATGAGTTAATAGGTGTGAATGGCTCAGAGCCGTGGATGGTTTACTGTAATATCCAATATGGCTGTTATTATCCCTTCAATAGTTACTTACTGAGCGCTTACTGTGTCCATGCACTGTGGGCTGAGGACACAGCAATGAAGAGGACAGACACGGCCCCTGCCTTCATGAAGCTTGTAATCAAGTGACAGTAAAATATGTAATTTTTAAAAGGAAGAGCAAATGGGGCCTTTCCCAGCAGCTATACTGTACCGTGGCAGGTCCCAGTCATCACAGCCCTTCATCGCATCCTATTCTAAAATCTCTCTTCAATAAAAATTTCCTGTGACACATCGGGCTCCTTGTGGCACTGTTTCTGACCTTAATGTAAGAGGTGGCTTTGCTTGGAAGCCTGAAGTCCAGCCACCCCGAGACCCGGCCCAGGACGCAGGCCCACGCAGGCTGGGACGTGACACAGCAGGCCTCCGTCTGAAGCTGGGACACAGCAAGCCTCACCCCTGTGCAGTAGAGCAGGGAGGCGGCGTGAACCCGCAAGCCCAGCGTTGCCCAGTTCTGGCAGGAAGGCTCTGCGGCACTGAGCCCTTCTCTCTGGGCCTGCCAGTCCTGGGGGCATCCGCGCCCTTGAAGAGCCAATGGCCTTGGGTCTGCTTGTTTCCGCCAGCTCTGCCTCCACACCCAGGTTTTGTTCATTCCACGCGCTGACACTGAGCATCTACTCAGCCCTCCACGGACAGCACAGAGCCGAGTGGGAGGGGCCTTTCGCTCAGAGAGCTCACGGCCCAGCAGCAGATGCAGACACAACCTACGATTAAAGTCCACAGACATAGCACAGAGTTCAGTGCTGTGTGTGACTGAAGATGTCTGAGTAGGCCCCCCGGAGGAGGTAATACCAAGTCCTGAAAGATAATGAGAAGCTTCATCAGGCGAAGATACGGGAGGAATGACAGGTGACGCCCTGAAGTGGACGAGGGCATGTGAGTTCGGGGGGCTGGGTGCAGACATGGGCGGAAGGCAGCAGGTGAGAGCAGGCTGGAGAGCGTAGCTGGAACCAGAGTAAAGAAGCCTTTGTCTCCGCTAAGAATTGGGCTTTATGTGAAAGCTTTAGAGAAGCTACCAGAAAATATTAGCGGTGGAATATGATCAGTAACAACTCTGGCTTCAGTGTGGCCCAGACTAGAATCAGACACTGGAGAAAAAGAGACCAGTGGATTAAAAGACACAGATATAGAAATGTTCCAAAATAAAACTCAGAGAGAAAGAAATACTTATCAATGAATTGTTGAACAATCTCAAAGTCGGACATACATGTAACTGAATTCATAGAGGGAAAAAAAAAAAGATGGGGAGGCAGGAAAGATATTTGAGAAAATAATGCCCCAAGTTTTTAAAAAATTGAATAAAAACTATAAACTGACAAATCCAACAACCTCGAAAGACCTAAGCAGAAGAAATATGAAGAAAACTACACCAAGTACCTCACAGTCAAATTCCTAAAAGCCAGCAATAAAGAGAAAATCGTAAAAGCAGTCAGAAAAAGGGGGGTGGGCGCAGACCCTGCAAATAGGAACAAAGGAAAAACGCCAGCACACTCCCCATCAACCGCAATTCAAACCGCAAGGCAGCGGAGCAACATCCCTGCGGTACTGAAAGAAGTAAAAACCTGCCCGTTTTAATTCTTTTTTGAGACAAGTATCTTTCAAAAATGAAAGTAAATACTGTTTCGAACAAATAAAATCTAAGGGAATGCATCGCCAGCAGATCAGCACTACCCAAAGTGTTAAAAATAAGTCTTCGGGGAAAAGGAAAACGAGACGAGATGACAATTTGAATGTAAATACATGACAAGCATTGAAAATGGTAAATATGTAGGTGCATGTGGGGTTTTTCCCTCGTTAAAAAACAAACATACTAAGCAACTAAATTCAGCAACATATAAAAAGGATATTATCTCGACCAAGTAAGATTAATCTCAGGGATGCAAAGTGCACTTACCATCCAAAAATCAATATATAGTGCACAATATCAAAATAATAAAGGACAAAACCACAAATCTCAATAGATGCATAAAAAGCATTTGAAAAAAACTTAACACCCCTACATGATAAAATCATTCAACAAACTCGGATTACAAAGGGATTTCGTCCACTTGATAAGGGGCATCTACAAAAAACCCCCCACAAAAATTAACATCATACTTAAAAGTGAAAAGACTGAGAGTATTGCCCCAAGGTAATAAAAAAGGATGCTCCCTCTTGGTAAATCTATCCAACACTGTACTGAAAGTTCTATTCGAGATGATTAGGCAAGAAAATGAAATACAAGGCATCCGGATTAGAGAGGATGAAGGACAACTCTCTCTATTCAAAAATGACATAATTTTGTGTAAAGAAAACCTAAAGCGCCCATTAAAAAACTAGTTGAGCTAATACAGAAGTTCGGCAAGTTCGCAGGATACAACATCGATACACAAAATCACTTATACTTCTACAAGCGTTCTGGGAACGATCCAAAAAAAAAAAAAAAGAAAGAACGAACTCAATATACAAGAGCACCAAAAAGAATAAATACTTCGGAATAAAATCTTTAAAAATAAGTATAAGACAGTTGATTGAAAACCACCAGCTTCTTTAAAAGAAATGAAAGAAGGCCCACACAGCCCTGACCAGTGTGGCACAGTCGGTGGGGCATCGTCCCGCAAAGCAAAAGATCGCTGATTCCACCGCTGCTCAGGCCACGTACTTAGGCCGTGGCTCCCGCCCCAGGTCGGGGCACATATGAGAGGCCACCGATCACATCAATGTTTCTCTCCCTCTCTTTCTCCCTCCTTTCTCCTCTCCCTAAAAATAAATTTTAAAAAGGAAGACCTAAATAAATTTTAAAAATACCCTGTGTTTGTGGATCAGAAGATTAAATTCTGTTTTTTTTTTAAACCTTACCTCAGGATACAGTTTAACTGATTTTAGAGAGAGGCAGGGCGGGGGAGAGAGGAGAGCCAGAGAGAGAGAGAGAGAGACAGAAATCGATGCGAGAGAGAAATATTGTTGTGCCCTGACTGGGGATTGAGCCTGAAACTTTTTGGTGTGTGGGGCGACAATCCAGCCAGCTGAGCCACCTGGCCAGTACCAGGAGATGAAATTTGGTTAAAGTAACAATAATCCACAAATTACTGTAGACATTCGATGCATTCCCCGTCAGAACACCAGCTGGTTTCTTTGCAGAAATTGTCAGGCTGGTCCTAAAATTCATATGGAAATTCAAGGGAGCCAGCATAGCCAAAACAATCTTGAAAAGAAAAAATTTGAAGAGCTCACACTTCCTGACTTCAAAACGTTCAACTTTCAACAAAGTTACAGTAATCAAGACAGTGTGGCCCTGGCTGGGTAGGTCAGTTGGTTAGAGCGTTGTGCCGATATGCCAGGGTGGTCGGTTCAGTCCCCAATCGGGGCACATACAAGTATCAACCAATGAATGCGTAAATAAGTAGAACAAGAAATTGATGTTTTTCTCTCTCTCTTTCTCTCTCCTCCCTTCTCTCCCTCCATCTCTCTTCCTTTCTCTCTCTAAAATCAATTTTTTAAAAAAGACAATGTGGTGTCGGTATAAGGACACAAATCAATGCAGAACTGAGAATCCAGAAATAAACTCACCTGATTTTTGACAGGGATGCCAAGACTATTTAATAGGGGAAAATAGTTTTCTCAGCAAATGATGCTGGGACAACAGATTACCCAAAAGGAGAAGGACCGGGGACCTCCTACCTCACATTACAGATATATACAAAAATTAACTCAGAATTAATCAAAGACATACATGTAAGAGCAAACACCGTAAAACTCTTAGAAGACAGGCATAAATCTTTGTGACCTTGGGTTATGTAATGATTTCTTAGATATGATACCGATAGCACAAAGCAACAAAAGAAAAAAAACAGATAAATTAAAGTTCATTAAAATTTTAAACTTTTGTGTTTCACCATCAAGCAAGTGAAAAAGATAACCCACAGAATGGGATAAAGTATTTGCAAATCATTATCTAATAAAGGACTTGTATCTAGAACATATAAAGAATGTTTACAAGTTGATAATAAAATGGCAAATAACCCATTTGAAAAATGGGCAAAGGATTTGCATAAACATTTTTCCAAAGAAGATATACAAACGGCCTACAGGCACATCGTTAGTCATTACTAGTCGCCAGGGAACATAAGTCAACAGCACGACGACACCACTGCACACGCACTGAGACGGCGATCGTCAAAATCACAGACACAGGAGAGAGAAAGAGAGAGAGAAAAACATCAATTTCTTGTTCTACTTATTTACGCATTCGTTGGTTGATACTTGTATGTGCCCCGACTGAGGACTGAACCGACCACCTTGGCATATCGGCACAACACTCCAACCAACTGACCTGCCCGGCCAGGGCCACACTGTCTCGATTGCTGAGGGCGTGGAGAGGTCGGAATCCACACCCACTGCCAGCGCCTGCCTGTGAGCCGGTGCAGCCGCCCTGGAAGACAGTTTGGCAGCTTCTCAAACGGCCGAACAAAGAATAGAGCTTCCCAGAAGTTCTACTCCTGGGTATATGCCCAAGAAAGATGAAACATGACCACAAATATTCACAGCAGCATCATTTATAATGGCTAAAAAGTCCACCTAATGGGTAAATAAAATGTTTATAGCCATACAGTAGAGTCTCATCTAACAATGAAAAGAAATGAAGTTCTGATGCAGGCTACAACACGGACGAACCCTGAAAACGCGCTAAGGCAAGAGGCCAGTCACAGAAGACCACATATGATTCCATTTATCTGAAATGGCCATAAGAGGCAAATCTATGAAGACAGAAAGTCGCTCAGTTGTACAGGGCTGAGGGGTGGATAGAGAAAAAGGGAGTGACTGCCGAGGGCCAAGGTTTAGTTTCGGGGTTTTTTTTGGCAGGGTGGGGGGAGTAAACAAAAATGTTGTAAAATCAATTGTGATGGTTGCACAACTTAAAACTCATTAAATTATACACTATAAATAGGTGAACTGTATGGTATATGAATGATACCCCAATAGAGGTGTTTTTAATACCAAGATAATTGTTTAAAACAAAAGTAATAACAGGGTATTGTTGGGTTTATATCAGAGGTGAAAGTGAAATGCATGACAATAAGAGCTCCCGAGACAAGGGTGGGGACGGAAGCACACACTGCGGTAAAGTTCTTAGGAGGTCGTGAAATGGCGTGATGTTATTTTAAGGTAGACGGGGGCACCATGAAGATCTACACTGTAAAGCCCAGAGCAGCCACTAAGAAAAACAAACAAAAACATGAACAAAACGAGTTTCACCTAATAAGAATGGAGATAAAAGAGAATCATTAACAAACACCCAATTTCAAAGAAGGCAAGAAAAGAAGGGAGACAAAGGACAAAGGGGACAAAGAGTGTAATACTGATGGCAAGATGGCAGATTTAAACTCAATCATACTGATATTTAATGTAAACGGTCTGAACACTCCAACTAAAGAGCCAAGCTTGTCAGACTGGATAAAAATGACACAACTGCCTCTTTGCTTTCTACAAAGAAATCCACTTTAAATACAAAGTCATAGAGATTAAAAATAAAAGGATGGGAAAAGATATGCCGTACAAGCACTAATCAACAGAAAGCTAGGGTAAGTATACTAGTATCGGACCAATTGGACTACAGAACAAGAAATATTACCAGAGACAGTGATGAAGGGGTTCGGTTCTTGAGCGCACGTGGCATCTTAAATGTTTATGTACCTAAGCACAGAGCTCCAATATACATGAAGCAAACACTGAGAGAACTGAAGAGGGCAAAAATGAAATGAAGGAAAAAGGCCTAAGGAGGGCTCCGGTCACCAGCTTAGAGATGGAAGTTGAAGCCAGCCAGGGTCATCGATGAGACCGCCAGAGACGAGCGTGAGGGAGAGAGGGGCAGGGCAGGGTGCTGGGACACACCTGCGTTTCCAGGGTGAGCAGAAGAAAATCTCGTGAAGCAAGCAGAAATAATGACCATCACGGCAAGTGGCACAGAGAGTGGAGGGTCCTGGAGTGCAAGGGAAGGGGGCTTCCACCTGCTGAGAGGTAAGCTAGGAACTGAAAGGCTTCTGTTGGATTTACAGTAAGAATCACTGGAGACCTGGGCAGCAGAAGTGCGGGTGGTGGCGTGGGGGCAGAAGCCAGGTTGTAGTGTACTGTGGACTCAGCAGGAGGTGCAGAAGTGGAGGTAATGAGCACTGGCTTTGATTTCAACAGGTTGAGCTGAGAAGGGTAGGAGAGAGAGAAGGCTGTGAAGTCAGGGTATTTTTGTTTTGTTTCTTAACCGGGTTACCATGGAAAGAGCCAGCAAAGTGGGGCCAATGAAAATAAAAAGAGCAGCCCTGGCTGGTGTGGCTCAGTGGATTGAGTGCCAGCCTGTTAATTGGAAGGTCACAGGTTCAACTCGCGGTCAGGGCACAAGCCTCCCCCAAGTTGGGGGTGTGTGAGAAGCAACTGGTTGCACATGTTTTTCTCCCTCATTTCCCCCTCTCTCTAAAAATAAATAAAATCTTTTAAAAAAAAAAGAAAAAGAAAGAAAATACAGAGAAGGAATGCTGTGTCCCTACATGGCTATGGCAGAACCATGTAGCTTTGCCATTAATTATGACCACTCAGCTCTCAACCCTGAGGCTGCCTGGTTCCCCACCTCCCTTGTCCACCTACTAACACACAGAACTGGTCGCCGTGGGTGGAACACCATACTTGTTGGCACCATCTTGAATTATGCGGTTTTTAAGGGATACCGGTATAGCCTTTCAACACGAACAGAGTGCTGTTGCGGGCTCTAGGTGGAGAGGCACCAAATCCCAGAAATGAGTCATCCCAGAAATCCAGTATGGCCAGAAATCCCCGCCAGCTAGCCAGCAGCAGAAGATACACAGTCTACAATATGCCCAGGGCCGCCGTTCACATGAAGCAAGGTCATAACCAAAGGACCCCTCACTCCCAGGAAGGCTCCTGACTCCCGCACAGCAAGGCTGGCTCCCTGGCCCTGCGCAGAGAAAGAGCCTTGAGCAGGGGGCCTGTTTTCTAGTCCTGACTCTGCCATGAACTTGCAGTGTGACCCTGCCCTGAGGCCTCGGTTTTTCCTGTTAGACAAGGAGTTGGAGTCAGATCTCAAAGACCCCTGCAGCCTTGACAGGGTATGGGTGGCGGCTGCAGGAAGAAGACGTCAGCTCATCACTCAGAATGCACCAGCTGCAGAAGGCAGGTGAGCTGAAGTCTTCCAGCCTCATCAGAGTCATGCGGTGGAGTCACCCCCCTGGGGTTCACTACCTGCACCCCTCCTCTTCCTCTTTCCCAAGAGTCTCCGAAGTTGGCTCAGGTGATACACCATTCCTCCCATCTTTCTCCTCATGAGATTTTCTTTAGTCTAAAAAGTCAACCTGGTTTGAGGCTGTGTGTCGGGGAGCAGAACCCAGGCCGCCCTGGACATGGGGCCATACCTGAGACCCATGGGTCTCCACAGAGCTTCCTTTTCAGGACACCCTCATCACAGGCCCCATCAGAAACCCAGGCCGACATCCATGAGAGGGCAGGCCAGAGCCCCAAGGGCCCCTCTATTCCTCTGGCCTGGTCCCTGGAAGGGCAGAGAGATTCCTCAGTGGCTGAGGACCCTCCGCATCCCACTGCAGCTGGGGAGGGAACCCCCGTCATCTTGTCTTATCCGTACCCAAGGCTGAGCGCCCTCCTTCACAGGGCAGCTGTTTCCGGCCATCCTTTAGGCCAAGAGTACACCCTGCGGACCCTGCCTTCCATAGATGGCGGATGAGGCCTGGTCAGGAGTCCTGGGACAGACCCACCTCCTGGCTGCAGGACTGAGGCCTGGGGGTGCCAGTGGGACAAGCGGCAGGCAGGCCTGAGATTTCACACAGCAGGAAGGAGCTCCTCCAGTGGGCCGGGGGGCCCTGGGGAGCAGGGCCCTGGTCTCTGGGCCTTCTCACGAGCGCCACCTGCCTGGAGTCGGGGCAGAAAGGCCACAGGAGGGTCCCGGAGGGACAAACCAGGCTGCAGCAGCCCCGGTGAGTGCAGACTTTGCTTAGGGGTTACATGCTCCCCTGGACCCCATTTCACACACCCCCCCCAACACATGTGGGGTCCACAGCCACCAAGCCGCCCACGTTCCCCCCGCCACCTCCCTGCACAGTGTCCTGTAGATGGCCCTTTCCCAGCCAGCGATCCCACCACCCTGGCCAGCTCACCGAGCGATCTCCCTTCCTTCCTTCCAGTACTTCCTCCTGGTTGTTCTCCTGAGGAGGAAAAGCAGGGTGACTCCACGCCCTTGTTGCCTCACCTCATCATTCCTGCCCTTTGCCTGGCCAGACCGTGGTCACTCAAGGCCTCCTTCGGGGCCTCGGTCCCAGCCGCTTCAGATGGGATTAAGTGGGATCAGGGTGGAGGGCGTTCCGTCGGGTGCTCACTCTGTGGGGCCCAGGACAGCACGCAGGCAGCACAGAATGAGCGCGGTCATGACCAGAGCTGTGGGAACGAAGCACGGGGACGGGGGTGGAGGCTGGAAGGCGGGGCCGCCAGGGGAGGTAGAGGGCGGGAGTGCGGGGCTGCCCAGGGCGGAGGCCTCACTCTGTGGTGGCGGAGCCCCCTGAGAGCCAGGGCAGGAGAAGCGAAGGCTCCTTGCTCACCTGTGTAGAGCAAAGGCTTTGGAAGGGATGCAAGGTGGGACCCCACGTGGTGATAGGGAAGGGGAGACCTTCGAACTGCAAAGGGATGAGGTCGTTGCAGGGTGGAATAGATGTGGGGTGGGGCCCATGGACTAAAGGCGCGGTCACTGAGTGCTTACCGTTCTCCTCCTCTATGGCCCCGTTTCAGGGGCCCAGGTTTCCTGCGTTGTTTTGAATGCTGAGATCCCATGGGCTGGGGGCTGCCTCCTGGGAACAAAATCCCTGTCTTGGCAAAAGGCTGCAAACCCACAAAGAAAGCAAAGGGCCCTATGGTGGCCGGGGGCTGGGGAGAGTTTGGGGGCTGGTCCTCTTCGGGCTGCACACAATACCCTGGAGCCCGGTGCAGCCTGTTGCCTCACTTACCTCAGTCCTGAAGCTAGTACAAGCCGCTGGGTGTGTCCCCCCATCATGGAGGCAACAGTTAGACTAACAACCATCACCGATTCACTAGGGTGTGGAAATTCTCTCTGCTGCTGGTCACAGTCTCCCTCCTAAGCCCTTCAGGACCAGACTGAATTCCCAAGGCCTAAGCGGCCATGCCACTCAGGGACTAATTTCCACAGCAACGGAGAGGGAGATCACTGCATCTGGGGTTACTACAGCAACCCACGCAGAGCCAGGTGTACCAGAGGACAAAGGCCCCACCTGGAGGACCACATTCACTGATACTCTCCGTGGCCAGGGCCTATGCTAGGGAGGGCTCAGTAGCAGGCTCTGTGCTGGAGGAGACACACATCCTGCCTCTGAGGGACGATGGAGATCTAGGCTTTCATCGTCTGTGTCCTCAGACTCCTGTCCTCTCTCCACTTAAAAGTGCACCTAAGTGATCTTATCCCTCACAAGGCTTCAACTCCCACAACCCTTGTATCAAGAATGCCCATGCCTGCATCGTGGGCCCAACCCTCTCCTAAAATCGAAACCATCTGCCTGCTCTCTGGACACATCCCCCTGATGTCCCACAGCCCCTCACACTGAGGGGTGCGGCGTGGGACTTCCTGTGCGGCTGAGCATTCATCTCATACATTCTCCGGGAGTGACACGCCTGGTTGCATGCACCGCCATGGCTTCCTGCTTTCCTCTGTCCACCCTCCTCTGCCAGCGCAGACAGCCATCAAATGGCCCTTCTGAGGTCACCTATCGAACATATCTCACCTGTACCTACCCCTCCTTCCCTAGCCCCATGCCCATCGGAGGGCCACCC
The DNA here is from genome assembly GCA_004026545.1 of Mormoops blainvillei. NCBI lineage: Eukaryota > Metazoa > Chordata > Mammalia > Chiroptera > Mormoopidae > Mormoops > Mormoops blainvillei. Next base: position 133,940 of record PVJD01003897.1, read on the forward strand.
TGTCTGTTGCGCAGACCTTGGCATCAGGATGGTGGTCGCCTCCAGCGTGCACCTCTCAGATCCACCCTCCAATGGCACCAAAGTGAGCTCCGTGCTACAAGCAAATCTGATTTGTCCCCTGACCCTGCCTGAGCCCTCCAGAAGCTCCCCACTGCCTCGGGCCACGTCTAAGCTGCTCTGCTCTGCCCACGTGCTGCCAGCCCCCAGTTTCATCCACCACCGGGAGCCCACTCTGACTCCCTTCTTGTCCATCCTTGGCCACAAGTGAGTGCTTAGAACAATCACCAGGAATCTCTGGGATTCATTTTCAGGTTTCTGAGGGGAAAATGACGCCTAGATGCAAAACCAGACATTGCTGATGCCACCCTGACTAGACCCTGGAGGCCTCGGCCGCTGGGTCGGCCAAGTGGACACACAAAGACTTGTGGGGGATCATAGGTGGCTGGGGAGGAGGTTGAACAGGTGAGCATGTTCTGTTAACGCTCACGGCCTCCAGAAAAGAGAAGAACCACAGACTGTCAGCTGAGAAGGGCATCTGAATCCCTCCCGTCCAGGTCACAGCTGGGAAACCAGAGGGAGGGAGGGTCAGAGCCTGGCCTCTGAGCTCTCGGTCTGCTGTTCCCTCACTTTGACACAAGCCTCAAAGCGCCGAGGCCAGCGCGAAGGGACCCTGAGCAGCCGCACTGCCCGCGGCAGCTTCCGGGTGGGGACGTGCCTGTGTGCGCCTCCCTGGGACTGGAGACCTCACCCCTCTGTGTCTCATAAACTCTCAGTCGCTTCTGTCCTGCTGCGGGCAGAATGGGACTTTCAGTCAGAGCGAAAGGGCATCTCAAAGCTGATACTCAGGCCCCCACTTTCTCAAGCACAGTGTCCTCCCGGGGGGCCCTTCCTACCCAAGATCTCAGGTTATACCCTGGTCCAGACGTTCGCTCAGGGAATGTGAACCAGGAAAAAGCCCTCTCAACTGCAGGGTTGGTCAGCTTCCACCAAGGAGGCCCATCCTCGCCTGGAGGTTGCCCGTGGGGCTCAGCGACATGGTGCCCTGGGGGAGCTCCGGGAGAGGGTGGACGAAAAAGATCAGGGAACTTCAGGGCACCCCTCAAGGGGCACGCCTCCCAGGCAGGAAGCCCTTGGATGCTAAGCTGGTCCACAGGTGACCCTGAAACTTCTGCGCGCGCACCTGCAGTCGGGGTGCTCACTCTCGGCAGTGCTGTCCCTCCACCTCTGCGGCTGGCAACTGCTTTACTTCAAGTCAAATCTGAGCCCGCCTCCCTCGGGAGGTCACTCCCCCACAGAGCATGACTCTGCAGGCTGTCAGGGCGCTTTGCAGGTTGAGAGTGCCCTTCCTTGTTAGCGGATTTACTGGTGAGTGAGCACGGCCTTTGATGGGGAGCACTGTTGCTGGTTTCTTCTAGAAGAAGAAACTGAGGCTCAGGGGGAGTGACTTGCCTAGTCACTGGCAGAGCAGGCACTGGGTGCCTGGCGCGTGCCAGCTCTGAGGTGCTCTGGAGGCCTCAGAAGGGAGACTGTGGAGAGCGGCATGGGTGGGGCGCTTCGACACATCTCGCCTGAGAAACCTGGACCTCCTGCTGTGATGGCCTCGGGACACGGAGTGGCCCAGTGACCTAGGCCTGGACCTTGACGTGACAATGCCTCAAGTGCCAGGTACAATTTGGTGTTCTGGGTACCCCTGCAACATGGGTCTTTCTGAAATATTTACCCCTTGGACAAGTTGCGCAAAGCTGGGAGTGGGGCACGGGGTGGGGGGACACAGTGGGAGGGCATTCTCCGGTGACAGGTATGTCTCAGCTTACAGATCCTGCTCAGCAAAGCCAAGCCCTTCGGGGAATTGGACCTACCCTCTGCAGAAGGCTGGTTAGCCAGCATCCATGTCTACTGCAGCGTTTCGCCTCCCTGTCACAAACAGATCATCACAGTCTTCCATTAGCCACACGCTGTCCTCTCCTGGGGACGGATGCAGGTAAATACAATTTTCTCCATCTCCACGCACGTCCAGCAGTGTTTCAGATTCCTCTGAGGTTCGTGCGTCAGGGGCTCTCAGGCATGCCTGGGCTTATCCCGCCCTGGCTGGGCATGGTTATAGGAGTGGAGCAAGCCCAGCTGTTCCGTCCTCCAATAACCAGAGCGGTTACCATGGCAACCTGCAGGCCCTCTTGGAGGTGTCTGAGGATGAAGCAGGTCCAGGGGGATGGAGTGGAGAGCAGGCACGGGCATTCGGGAAGGACAGCCCATGATGGGGCCCCAGCTCAGGCACAAGCTGAACCCCAACCCGAGGCAGTAGAGCGAGGACTGAAGGAGCAGGGGTGCAGAGCCCAACAGGAAGTGGGGGAGCAGGGCCAAGACTGGGGTGAGTTGAATGAGGCATTCCCCTGGGGTGTGAATTTTTAGAAGATGCCCCAAAACTCTGTGATCAAGATAAATGATATTTAAATCAAAATGAATGTTAAAATGTCCTCAACAAAATATCGATGTTTTTAAAACAGAGACAGGATCCTACAGGGCTGGCATTAGGGTGAGGCAAGTGAGGCCGAGGCCTGCAATCCAGGGCCGGGCCCTGTCTTTACTAAATTTTTTATTTTGTTTATTGTGGCTGCTTCTGCATTCATTTTGCTTTTTAAAAAGTATTGTATTCATGTATTATTTGTCTGGATTACTGAGCCTTCTGGTGGTCCCTTACATGTTGTACCTGAGTAAACGCCTCCCTTACCTCACCCTAGTCTCAGGCCCACAGGCAAAGACAGGCTGAGTCAGGGCAGGAGGGAGACGGACACAGCTGAGGGTGCATCACAGGACAAGGAGCCAGGAGGCATGAGCTCCTGCCTCTCCTTTCTGACAGAATCAGATTCCAATTTGACAAGACTTTGCAACGTGAAGATTGTTGGTGGGGAGCACAGGTGCCTGGCACGCACATGGCCCCCTACCTGCGGGGGTAACAGTGACTCAGAAGGGGGCTCCCATCTCCTGCCCTCCCTCGAGAAGGGGAGAAGGGAACGGGGGTGGCGGCAGTCTTGCACGACTGGGAGCAGGAATGGCAGATTAATTGCCTGAAGCTGAGAGGCTGTTGATAAGTGTTACTAATAATCAACCTTCAGATCTGACACCCAGCTCAGGCTGGGATTACTGTTTTGAATTGGAAATCGAACCCAAACCAGTAATTACCCAGGTGAGTGATGCCAGTCTTGCTCTGGAGCCTGTTCTAGGCAGGGAAATGGCACCTGCATGTAGGTGTCAACCCATCAGGGAGAGGACGGCTTCTCCAAGGGACCTCCTCCCAAGAGCACAAGCTGGCCGGGCCTCTGCTCACTCAAATGGACACAGGCAACAGAAACGCCCGCTCTTCTTCCCAGGAACTGCAGTGGAGAGGAACGCTCACCCGTCCACTATGGCCTCTTGGCAGAACCCGGACCTCAGACCTCACTGGCTGCCCCGCCTTGGGCAGAGCAGAGGCCCTTTGTGGGCACTGTCCCTAGGTAGCAAAAGCAGTTTCTGGGGTGATGGAGTGGGGGTGGCTGTACTCCCCAACACCGATGCAGCCCTCTAAGCCTCTGTCTAGGACCCTTGGAGAGCCGCACAGTTGTTCCCTGTGAGGCCGGGAGGCCGCTGGGACGGTATGAGCTGGGGCCAGGTGAGAGCGGCAAGGCCACCATAGGTATAGAGCTCACCCCAGCCTGTCTCCACCCTTGATGAGCTACATGTGCTAGCTCCCTGTGCCAGACTAGAGCAGGGATGTCCGGAAACTCTCCCTAGAAACAAGCAGCATTCTCCTGCCTCAGCCTGTGTCTCCTCCGTGCCTCTAATCCTCTCTAGAGAAGCCCTAGGATGCTGGCACCACCCGGAACCAGCCCTGAGGGGGAAAGGCTGCCCCGGCCTCTGACCCGGGCCCCTCCCAGGGTACACTCCCGCCTGGGGCCTTCCCCCGGCTTCCCAACAGGGCAGCTGGATGCTAAGAAGCATTCACCACACACACACTGGTAAACAGTGGCGGCATTCCATTCACCACGAAACACCATCTACCCTCTCCGCTGTGCCAGGTTCTGTGGCCCAGAGTGGAATAAGACAGGCCCTGCCCTCGAGGAGCCCTGTAGAAGAGGATAAATAGGCAGGTGGAGACAGGTCACTACAACTGCAGGTAGTCCCAAGTAAAAATGCCCTGAGCTGCAGAGTCTGGAGATGTCGATGAGCTGCCTCGGCAAGCCGAGTTGGTTAAGCTGGGTGGGATCCAGGGTGTATGTGACCACTGCCCTTCAGGCTGGAACTGGACCAGGGAACCACAAGCCAAGTGTCAGAATAGTCAGCGCCCATGCCAGTGTGCGCCGGCAGCTCGAGGGTGCCACCTAGTGACGGAACATCGGGAATGCAACTTGGGCCCTGGGGTATCCCTCTGCTTCAGTCCTTCCCCTGAAAGACACCTGACCTCAGCTGTGGAAAGGGAAATGGGAAAGTGGTCTGGCTTTGCTCACAAAGGCCCGGGACTTGGAAGAAAGGGGCACAATGAGGGATCTGGAAGCTGTTGGGCAGAGGGGCTGTGCCCTATAATTATCTGCTCCCTCAGCAATGTCTCCTCACCACTCCACCAGCACCTCAGCTCTGTCACCGGATCTTGGCCTGGCCCACAGGGAGAGGTGTCGGGGAGGCCATACCCAGAACTGGCCTTCTCAGCCTCTCTGGCGCTGTGACAGATTGGGGGATCCTAGAGAAGCCGTGCTCGCCATCAGCTAATTCATCCTGCTCCTGGGGCTTAGGAAGGGACTTGCGTTCTTCTTGGGGTCAGGCAAGGGAGCTGCAGGGGCTCAGGCCTCGCCTCTCAGACACCCTGTTGGATTCTGTGACGCCCGTTGCCCCCAGTCATTTTCCTTTCTTGCCAGGGGAAGGAGTAGTGAGGCTAGGTGAGGTGACTGGTCCCCAGCGGAAAGTGCTCAGGCATGGAGAGCACGCAGCCTGGGGGAGCCGGGTGCGTGGGGGATGCAGAGGGAGGAAGGCGGGAATGTGCGCAGGGGTGGGGGAGAGGATGAGGACAGGCAAATGTAGGTAAAGGGGAACATGCACTGGGGAATATGTGAAGGGGGTGGGCAAACATTTTCTTAAAGGGCTAGGCTGTAAATATGTGAGGCTTGCAGGCTGTGCTCAACTCTGAGGCTGCAGTGTGAAAGCAGCCACAGGCCACATGTAAACAAACAGGGGAACATGTGTTCCATTTAACTATTTACAAAAACAGGCTGCCAGCTCACCTGGCCACAGCTGGCCTATTTAGCGCAAGCTCACTGCTCCCTACAGTGGCTGTCCATGCTCCACCACCAAGGCCACAGCCGAGTAATAACTTCATTCCCAAAACTGCCCAAAAGTACCAGGTTCTTAAAGGGACTCCCAGCCCACCTCACCGCTGCCTCCCCTCCCAGAGCAAGGCTGGAGGTGGTTTCACAAGGGACTGGAGTAGAACAGGCCCAGGTGGTGAGAAGCTTGGCCAGGGGGACCCCAGATCTCAGTCCTGCCCTGTCTCCATTTCCCCAGGCACTCACCTGCAGTGGGAGGCTCAGCGTGGCCCCAGCTACTGCCCTTCCTTTCCCGCAGGGATCTCTCACAGTCCAGCTGAGGTCCCTCCAGCCCCTTCCCAAAAAGAAAACCCCCAAAGGCAGGTGGGGGGATGGGACTGAACTGCCCCAAGGCCAAGCCACGGGACAGATGACACCCCGCGGAGGACGAGGTGGCCGGAGGGGGGAGGAGGTGTAACCCGGCACCGGGACCCAGGGGCCCAGGAGAGGCCAGGCTGGGACCGACCCCTGCCCCGCCAGGCTGGGCCTGGCCGGCCCCCACCCCGTCCTAGAACATACCACCGGGGCCTGCGCCAGCCTCCCCACCCCAGCTCCGGTCCCCCCGTAGGTGGCGCCGTGGCGAGAAGAAGTCCTACGCTCAGGCTGGGCCCTGGCCTCTCCAGTTACACTAAAAGTGAGACAGGGGAAGATGGTATCGAGGCCACGCAGAGGCAGCGCGGGCTCATCCAACATTGATGCGGCCCTGGATTGCCCCAGAGCCCCTCGTAGGGGATAAGGTCCCGGCTCCTAAATCCTTTGGGAAATGCCCACGGGCAGGGAAGGATGTACACCGCAACTCACCACGAGCGTCACACAGGTACCTTTCCGTTCCTGGATCGAAGGACTCTCCGGCGCCGCGGGGGTGGGGGTGGGGGGAGGGGGACGGCAGGTGTTTGCCCAATCATACCTAGTCCTGGGCCAGGGGAAGGGGCAGTGTGCCCCTCCACACCCCAGTTCCCAATCCTCCGCCCGCCTGGAACAGGGACAAAAGGGGGAGGGAGAGAGGGAGCAAACCAGTCTCCTCCCCCAACTCCCTTCGCCCCCCCACCCCCAACAGAGTCGGTTCCCTCCAGCACAAGCACCTCTACTCGAATACGCACCACTCGCACGCATCCGCATGGCCACTGGGTGGCGCACACGCCCTTCCCGGCAAAGGTGCCCAAACTCATCGATGTACGTTCAACTGTGCACACACGCCCTGGAATAACACACACATGCCCCAGATATACTTACTGGTGTACACACCCAGTTACACACACAGGGAAACACACTAATGGAAACCTTCTCCCAGAGGATCCTAACCCATCATTGCATCTGCTAACAACACTTGGTGATGGAGAGGGAATACCACCCAGAATGTCCTCCCAGGGCAAGCCAGACTGTGGAGTGTCGGTGCAAGGGAAGTGCCCTCTTGGCACCCTGTGGCATTCCTCGTGGGGTGTTTAGTTGGTTTGCCGTGCCGAGAGCCTGGAGGCAGACCCAGGTTGCGACAGTGTCTTTGCTGAGGGACGTGGCCTTGTAAGAAGATAATCCGGGCTTCCAGTCACCCTGGGGCAGGTTCTCCCTGGCTCCAAAGGTTCCCAGAGGCTGGGACCCCATCCCCCTGACCTGAACTCTGTGTCCCTCATTCTTACACTAGGTGCCAGTCTGCTGGCACGGTTCTCTAGTTCACCTGTGGAAAGCTGTCTCCCCTGGCAACAGCTCGGGCAGGCAGCTCCCTAAGGCTCGCTGACTTCCCCACAACCTGGCCTGGCGCTCGCTGACAGAACCCCTCTCCTCCCCTCTCCCCACCCCGGCCCACACACAGGCATACATGCGCCTAGCATCTCCCATGTTCAGAAGAAACAAAACCAGATCATCTGCCCAAGGCCTCAGAGGTGGGCTGACGGGGAGCATACGCCTGGCCCAGATCGAGCTGCGCCCGCTGCAGGACAGCCCACGCTGCTCCGGACGGACAGAAAGGAGTGCTCCTCTCCCAAGCACATGCTGGGCCAGCATCTCTCAGCTGGGACTCAGGCTCAGGCGGCATTTATCCATCACCAAGGCACAGGATTTTCCAGAGTGAAGGAAACAGATGTCAATGGATGCCTGTGAGCCCCCACTTGTCAGCCATTCTCTGGTGGGCACAGCTGGCCCTTCCTTTTACCTTTGGTCACAGACATGATGTCTCTGCCCCAGGGTTTCTCTGCTTTCATGCATCCGGTGACCCTGCACATGGGAAATCACAGTTCCTGAAGACTTCAAACCGCAGTGTGGGCTAGTCCCAAAGGATGTGAGCAGTCCCTGCCTCACCTCCATGGCTGACTTCTCTCCTTCTCCCTAATCACCCTGAGCCCCAGTCACACCACCATGCCCATATGCCCCACCCAGTCTAGTCATCTTGGTCCTGCACTGCTAGAAATCCACCAAAAGTTGCTAAAAGCTCTGGAACAAAGCAGGGCCCCCGATCACCGGCCTCCGGTGGCCACCTCTGCTGCCCCTGCCAACAACCCCTAAGTCGGCATAGCCATGGCCAAGGCATCTAATCCCAGCCTGCCCTGTTCTCATCTGGCCTTTCCAATCACAGAACACACACTGAGGCCATAGGCCACGTACCACAGACCCCCAGGATGACAAGAGTGCCTGGTCAACCAGTCCGCCCCTTCAACTGCAGGGGAAACAAGCCCAGAGATGCAGTGGCTTGCTGAAATCCAGAACGGGAGTTAACAGGGCAGGTAGAATCAAGGCCCAGACTCCCGACTCCCTTCCCAGTGCTCTTTCCAATACATCGCCCTGCTTCATAAAGCCCCGTGTACAGACAGGAAAAGCGTCGCCTCCTTATTTCAGAACCACGGCCCCTGGGCCTGGGCTGCCCTGCTGCTGCCGCCCAGGCCCTGCCAGTGTCTCCGCTGATTCTGACCCCCCGGCAGTCAGGACCGGGGTTAGCTGGCTCATCCCCACGGGTCCCTCTGGGTGGTCTCTCCACAGCTACGGGTCCAAGTCCTAAGAGAGGACTCTGATTCAGTTCCAGATCTACTTGTGAATTCTCCACTGGAACCAAAGCCCCAGGCCCTCTTGGAGAAGCTCAGTATTGTCACCCATGCCTCAGGCACCGGCTAAAGTCCCCAGCCCTTGAGTCCCCATGTGACCCTGCTCCTCATCCCTGGCCTGGAGTTCCCGTAACTATGTCCCTCTCACACAACTGGACCCAGTTGGTTCCCGCCAGGTCTTTATTAGTTATGCGTCTCCAGTCCCTGGACTGTGTCCCTGGATGTGGTCCTGACCCATCTCAGCCTCCCCGCTTTCCTGCCCACTGTCCTCACAGAGCTCCTGGTTACGCTGGGGCAGGGCCTGCCTGAGTCGCCACACCTATCTCTGTATCTAGGAGTGGCCTAGCTTTCAGAGTCGAACCCACGGAAAAGTCCTGATGTTAGTGCAGTAGCCCTGCTACTGGCCAGGTAAAAAGTAACAATAGCTAACAGTCAAGCAGCACTAACTATGTGCCAGATACTGGCCCAAGCACCCTACATGTATTCAGCCTTGCATGCATTAACACGTTTAGTCCTCACAACAACCCTAGGAGGCAGGTACGATTATTACATCCAATTTAAAGATGAGGACATGGAGGCTCACAGCTGTTCAGTAGCTCTCCTAAGGTCACAAATGGACTGTGCAAGTGATCTGAATTCTGTAAAGGAACAAGGGACGACCTTCTGGACTCTAGGAAGCAGGAGCCAGAGCTCGTGCTCCGCAGCACCCCGACACTGAGTCTGGCTTCCCCGCCCAGCCCGGCCGCACCCCAGCCGGAAGGATGTGGCTTTGCTGGCGCCGGGTTAGGCTCAGAACCCGGAGAGTCTAAGTTCCGAACACAGAAGCAACATACTCTGTTAGTGTCAAATTCTCTTGGAACGGTATAAAGTAAGCCTATATACAAAAGGGCTGCCTTTACAATAAAAATGGGGCTACTTCTCAACTTGACAGAAACCTACCCGTGCAGAGTCTCACTGGCAACTGCATGGCCAGTTTGGGAACCAAGGGGCCAGAGGACAGTTACAGCAAGGTGTGTTGTAGAAACTCCGGGCCACTGTGGTCCCCGTGCCTCCAATAAGCTCCGGGTCGATTAAATTAGGAATTCCTTTCACCAAATCCTGTGGCCGCTACGTGTGTGCTGTTTCTGCTAATTTACAGCCCGCCTAAAACTGTACGCAAACATTACCTCCCTCACTATAAGAAAAGCAGCACCACCGTTTTACACGTGGGGAAACTGACTAAAGAATACTGAGTAATGGTTTACTCGATACACTTCTAAACTGCTGGACCTTTGTTTCTTTTACAAGTGGCAGATATGATTTTTATAATCAACCAAAACAATAAGGGTTTTCCCTTCCTGTACTGTATCCAGACAGCTAATATGAGGGGGCGCTGGTATTCAAACCACATCTGTCTAAAACCCAAGCTCAACCTTTTTCTACGGTAGAGGCGGGTTTACCGGCAGGTGCACCAGGCGCGTGCCCGGGGCCCCGACTTCTGGAGGCATGCATTTTTATTTTCCCCGTCTCTCTCTTTTTTTTAAGGGGTCCAATATTTTCTTCTGCGCCTGGGGCCTCAACTGACTTTAATCCGCCTCTGTTCTACGGCCCCCTTTTCACCATCTCGGCAGCCCTTGGGAGTCCCAGGCCTCCCCGGACATGTTCACTACAGGTCATGTCTTGCTTCCTCACCTTTTTCTCCTATTCGAAACTCTTTATAAAGCTGCAGCAGTGAGGGGCTGGCGGAAGGAGCTGACTCAGCAGCGCAGAACACACACGTGTATATTAAAATATCATTATACACTTCATATATAATTTCCATGTCAACTACACCTCAATAAACCTAGAAAAATATATGAAAGCAACAACGACAATAATAATATCAATGAAAAGACCGGCATTAAAATATCCACTATTAATAATAGCCAAAACCTTGGATCATGCCAATGTCCATTATAGCGGGATAAGTGATGGTGGTAAATCCGTGCCGTAGAATATACCAGATAGCCGTGAGGATGCACAAACTGCACGCTGCATGCCAAAACACGGATGCATCTACTATTAAGCTTAAAAACGAAGGCACAAAAGAGTACATCTTGTACTCTGAAATTAAGTTAAAATCAGCAAAACTACTCTCTGCTGTTAGAAGTCGGCCACATGGACGCCAGGAGGGTGGTCACCCCTGTGTTGGGGGCAGTGATGGCAGCAGTGTATTCACTTTGTGGAAATTCACCGAGCTCTTCACTTATGACTTATGCATTTTTTCTATGTAGGTTATGCATCACTCAAAAGGTTTTTAGGAAAAAAACAAACAAAAAAGATAGGCCAAAGACTTGAACAGACGCTTCTCCCATGCAGAGATACGAATGGTCAGTAAGCACATCAGAAGATGCTCAAAGTCACTAGTCGTCAGGGAGATGCAAATCAGAACCACAATGAAAACCCGTTTCATAATCCTAGGATGGATATAATAATCAGAATAATATTTTAGAAACAGAAAACAACAGGTGTTGGTGAGGATGTGGAGAAATGAGGACACTTGTTGCTGGTGGGGACGTAAAATGGTGCAGTCGCTATGGAAGGCATTTGGATGGTTCCTCAAAAAGCTAAACATACAACTATCACATGATCCAGCATTCCACTCCTAGGAATGTACCAAAAAAACTGAGAACAGGGGCTGGAAGAGATGTTTGCACATCAATGTCCCCTGCAGCATTTTCTTAATATCCAATAAGTAGAAACAACCCAAGCATCCACCAACAGACTGATGGATAAACAAAATAAGGTCCACGCATACAATGAAATATTATTCGGTCAAAAAGGAATAAAGCTCTCATGCATGCTACGACATGGGAGAACCTTGAAAACATTATGCTATGTGAAATAAACCAGACAGAAAAGAAAAAATGTTGTATGATTCCACTTACATGCAGTATCTAGGACAGGCAAATCATAGAGGCAGAAGGTAAATTAGAGGCCACAAGGGGCTGGGGAGAGGGGTGAATACGGACGGAGTTACTTCTTAACAAGCACACAGCTGCTGTTTGGGTACCGTAGAGTTTTGCAAATAGTGGTGATGGTGACACACACTGCGCAGGTAATTGATGCCATTGAATCGTCTACTTAGAAATCACTGAAATGGCTAATTTTATGTAGTACATATTTTACCATAAAATCTCAACTGTATTCTATACACCAGCAATGAACAGCTAAACAATAACGTTTAAAAAATATTATTTACAATATAGAATTTAGATACTTAGGCATCTAAATATGTGATACTTAGGCATAAATCTTAGGAAAGTGGTAAAAAAAAAAGTATGCACTGAAAACTACAAGATATGCCTGGGAGAAACTGAGGGTGATCTAAATGAACAGAGATTTCCCATGTTCAGAGGTTGGAAGGCCCAATATTATTAAGAGTCGACTCTCTCCAAATTGATCTACAAAGTCAACACAATCCTAATCAAAATCTCAGCAGGCCTTTTTTTTTTTTTTTGGTAGAACTGGAAAGTTTCATTTACAATTAATATGAAATTGAAAAGGACCTGGAATAGCCAAAAACAGCTTTGAAACAGAGGAAAATCCTGGTTTCTCCAGGGCTTGGGTAAAAGACCCTCTCCAAATCATTCCTTTTCTCTCGTTTTGACTCCACGCTCACCAGGCAACCTTTTGACTTGACTTGTCAAGTAGCTCGATTCTGGGTTGCAGATGGGCTCTGGGCAGGGCCACTGTAACAACCGCCAATGGATCTTCACAGCTGTGGAGTAATAAATAGGTATTCTGGTTTGAAAAAAAACAAAGTTGAAAGTCCTGAACAACCTGATTTCAAGACTTATTATAAAGCTATAGTCATCAACACATAGTGGTATTGGTGTTAAGAAAGACAAATAGATCAATGAGGCAGAATGCATAGTATAGAAATAAATTACATAGAAAGGCAACTGACTTTTGATAAAGGTGAAAAGAAAAAGAGGAAAAGTCCTCTCAATAAATGGTAACAGAACAGCTGGATATCTTTTCTTTTTTAAATGAACTTCACACATGTACAAAAGTCAACTCGAAATAGAGCATAGACCTAAAATAGTAAATCTAATTAGAAAATTAGAAAACTCCTAGGAGAAGCCTCTGTCACTTTAATGATTAAGCAATGATTTCTTAGCTATGACACCAGAAGCACAACCCATAAAAGAGCATAAATTGGACTGCATCAAAAGTAAACATTTCTGCTCTTTAGAGCACATAAAAGAATGAAAAGAAAGACACAGATCTGGAGAAAATATTTGCAAGTCATAAATCTGACAAAGGACCTGTATGCAGAATATATAAAGAACTCTTAAAACTCAAGAATAAGGAAACAAATAACCCAATTTAAAAAATAGGAAAAAGGTATTAACAGATACTTCCCGAAAGAAGAGAGATGGATGGCAAATAAGCACATGAAAATATGCTCAATATCATTAGTCACTAGTGAAAGGCAAATTAAAATCATAATGATATTCCACTATGTGCCTAGAATGGCTGAAATTTAAAAAACTGACCATACCAACTTGTCTCAAAGATATGAAGGAATTGGAATTCTCTTACACTGCTCTTGGCAGTGAAAAATGGTATGACCACTTTGGAAAAGTTACACTGTTTCTTAAAAAGTTAGATGTACACCTACAATAGGATCCAGCCAGGCCACTCCCAAGAGAAATAAAAACATATGTCCATACAAAGACTTATGCCTAAAGTCACAAAGCTTTATTTGTAATAGCCAAAAAGTAGAAACAACCCAAGTGTCTACCAATAGGTGAATGTACAAACAAACAAACAATGCTATCTCCATATAATGGATTATTACTCAGCAATAAAATAAAATGAACAAGTAATTCATGCCACAACGTGGAGGAAAATCCACGTTGCGTGAAAGAAGCCAGACTGAAAAAGAGTACATACTGAATGATTCCATTTATAGAATCATTTATAGAGAATTCTAGGAAATGCAAACAGCCCAGGTCAGTGGTTCTCTGAGAATCGGGCAGCAGGGAGGTCCACTTCAATGGGGACCTGAAGGAGAGAGGTTTCCTGGGTTCAAAGATGTGGGAGCAGAAGCCAGGGAACAGGGTTGGAAACTTATGGTTAACTGTTAACAGCTGTTTTTATTTGTCCATGTTTGCAGGAAAAAGTTTAGTAACCATATACAATTATCTCCCTTTAAAATTTTCTTCTATATATGCATTAGACCTTTAGCATCTGCCTCCACTTGTTTCTGCCAGAGTCTAGACTGTGAGCTCATCTGGGGGAAGGATTTATATCTTTTTATCTCCTTAACTCCAAGGTCCAGCACATAGTTTGCACTGAGTACACCGCTGAATAAATGAATGAATGTGATTTGGAATCAGAACACAAACTTGAAGGTTTTGTTATGTTAAGTTTACTATTTCAATAATTTTAAAGTTCCTCTCCATAGAGAGCGCTGCTTTTCCAAAGTGCACAGTCACTGGGATTGTGAGGTGACCGCAAGCAGATTCCTGAGGTTGTACAATGAAGGGTTGATGAGGAAACAATCAAATACCTGTTTCTCCTCAAAGAAGGCAATGAAAATAAAGAAAGAGATGGTCTGGTTGCACCCATCTTGAGGGGGGAGGCAGGACATGCTTTATTAGGTTTACAGGTTGAGCAAAGAGCTCCAATAAAGAGAGGGAGGTGAGGATGGAAGAGAGAGATGGGGATGGGGTCAAGAAGAGAGAAAGGAGGGGTCCAAGGGGAATTAGCCTGGAGTCGGATAAACACCTGCTCCTCTGAATCTAGGAAAACAAGGGCTGTCAGAGATGCAACAAGGTTTTTATTTTTATTTTTAATTTATTTCAGAGAGGGTGTGGGGGGGGGGGGAGAGAAGAAAAACATCGCTTTGTTGTTCCACTTATTGATGCATTCATTGGTTGCTTCTTGTATGCTCCCTGACCTGAGATGGAACCTGCAACCTAGGCGGCCTAAGGGAAGGAGGCTCTAACCAACAGATCAACCCCACCAGGGGCGCAAGAAGGTTTGTAACAGAGTGAAGGGAAAGAGAGGAGCGGGAAGCAGATCTTCAGGGAGGTGAGAGCAGCGGGGTTGATTTAAGTTTCTCTTCCAGCTCTCACCATTTAGGGCCATGGATTAAAAATTTGACTCCAGGATTCTGGAGATCAGCACGGGGTTACGAACTTTTAAAAAGAACAAAAAAATAAAAGCAACAAAAATCTATCTACTAGCACCATGGTTTCATTTTTAAAAGAGGGAGCATTCAACACACCAAAAAGAGTAGAAAGGACAAAAATCTCAGAATAAGTCTACTCCGCTCTATGACTAATTCACTCCAATGTCCCTATTTTTCCCATTTCACCAGGATGATGATTCCTTCCTTCCAGACCAGTGCGTGGGCAGCGCGGCTCCAAACCGCCCACGCGGGCAGCGGCTCTCAGTCTCCGCGGGGCGGGCGAGGCGCACTCCACCCCGCCTTGCCGAGGGGGCCCCGCGGGGCGCAGACCCAGGAAGCGGCCTGGAGCCGAGCAGCGCCCCACCGGCCCGGACCACCCCGTAGCCCCTCGACGCAACTCTACGCGGTTCCAGAGCCCACCGACGCCGCGGAGCAGTGGGGTGCGCGGTGGGTGGCAGCTTGCTGGTCCCCGTGCCCGAGTGCCCCGCTCCGGCAGCCCTGCACCGCAGGTGTGAGGACACCCTCGCTTGGCTCTGGTCTCGGATATCCGAGGCTATCGGTACCGACGTCGCGGATGCTCAAGGGTCCGAGGCCACCCCGGGGGTCTGGGAGCTCTCGCGACTTCTCACCCCGCGGAACTCAGGCTTCTCCCGCCGGAGGCGAGCGTCGACGGGCGCCCACGCAGGGCCACCCCGAGGGGCTCGGCGGAGCCCATCCTCGAGGCGCGCGCCATACCTGTCGTAGCTCCAGCGGCTGTAGGATAGGGTCCGATGGCTGCTGACTCCCTCCATCACCGCCTCCGGGCTCCGCGGGCGGCGGCTGAGGCTGCGCGGGGTTGGAAGCTCGCTCGCTGCGGGCCGGGCGCGGGCGGAGGACCGTACCATTCCCCCCGGGGGGAACCCCCTCTGGCTCTGCCAATGGCGGGGACGCGCAGGCTGCGGGGACCCGGGCCCGAGGGGCTCCCTCCCCCACTCGGAGTCCCGCGGGGACGCGGCTCCTGCAGCCTCCTCTGCTTATTTATTTATTTCTGATGTGTGCTCCACGTCGCCATGGCAACCGCTCCATCTTCTCGGGCGTCACTAGGGCACCGCTCTTTCAAACCTTCCCGGGACAGAGACTAAGAGGCTGTCCGTGCTCCTCTAGTTTGGGATGCGCTCCTGGCCCCCTCCGCTGAGACGGCCGCCCCCGCCAACCCGCTTTCTGGCGTGGGGGAGGTGTCTTTATCCATTCACTCTGTCCAACCTTCCACCAATTTCCCCCCTTTTCAGGAATGGGAACACCTATCCCTGTAATTTCGGAGATTTCCCTCCCTCTCCTTGCTCTTCCCCCCACCGAGCTTGGATGTTCTTTTACTTCCGGGATCCCACCTCTCCTAAAAGTGTCAGGACTTAGCCCCCTCATTACCCGAATGGAAATCCACTTCTTCCTTCCTCCCCTCCTATAGTTCCCTTGGCCCCGCTTTTCAGCATATTGTGGCCCCCTTGGGTTCTGAGGACCAGGCTCTGTAAACATTCCCATTTCTAGGTTATCATTTGTTTATTTTCCTTTGTGCTTTCCCTTCATTAAATCCAGCTGTGTCGGCTCAACTAGAGGAGAGTGTTTTCTTTGTCTACACCTGGTGGCTGAGATTGGCCCAAGGGAAGGAGAACCGGGTCCGCTGGAAAGGGCGGAGTGGGGTGGGGTGGGGTGGGGTGGGGAGGGAGAGCAGGCCGGGACCTTCCCTCCTGCTTCCCCCCCCCGCCACACCCCCCAGCCTGCGGGGCTTTACAGTTATAATCTCCTTGCAAGGTCATAGAAGCCTAAGAAGGACCTTGCAGTGCAGTTAGGGGGTGGCAGTGCTAACAGGCTGGGACTCCGGGCGGGGGGAGGCGCCTAAGTCCCTGGAGGTGGAGAGCAGGGCGGTAGGGTTTGAGCTGCGCTAATCCAAGGATCAGGGACACCTTCAGAGAAGCAATAGACTTGCCCGTTAACCCGTAGTTACAGGACTTGCAACTGGCAGCGCACCTGTTGCATCCAGCCCACAAGTGTGTTTTTGCTTGTCCAGTACAGGTTTGGTTTTCTTTTCATTGACTAAGTTGACATTTAAACGTTGGGAGATTTAATACATCCAGCTTTTTGTCTTCTCTTGAAAACTAAGAAAATGTGGCAGCCTTGGGCCTGCCTTCAGCATGGTAGGCAGGCACAGAGCAGAGAAGCAGCTGCCACCCTTACAGGGAGCACAGCTCCTTATGGGCCTCAGGCCCCAGCCATCCAGCTTCTCTCACATAACTTGCTGGTCTCAAAAGCTGTGGAGTTCGCCACCTTGTGGAATACAGTCATCTCTGCAGTCACTCATTTCCATGGCCCTGTCAGCTGCCCAAATGTAGCATTAACCAGTATTTACCAAGGGGCATGTCCTCAGCAAACTGCTGTGTATAGCAAGGGGTTTACAGACTGACATACATGGACTCCTG